>JALPQI010028518.1:0-10890 GCA_025490895.1 Thaumatotibia leucotreta | reverse complement strand
AAAATCGTATATAATGTTAACTTTATGTATGTGCCAAGTTCTGATGGTGGGTAATGCTGGTCATTGTCTATTGTTTCTGAACGCGTTTAGAGCACTTAACGATATTTGTGTAGATAAAAAAATATTATAATCTGCCAACTAATTCGTAAGTAAAACCATATTAATTACAAAGTAGGTAGCGCGTGCCGAAGTAGGTATCTACTCAAGAGCAATTGGTCACTACAAGGCAGTTTTCCAATAAATCCAGCTAAGGGCACATGCCTTCACTGACCTTTGGCATAACACGGCAATCCTTACGTCCGCTAAATTAAAAAAAATAAAAAGCAACATTTCCGCCCACCAAAATTGAACTTTATTCTTAAGCGGCAAAGTTGGTATTCAAATGTGGAACAGTTGAGTTTGTTTCTTTTTAAAACGGACCATAAAGGATTTTCTTAGTTTTTTAAATCGGACGTTTCGTGCCAGATGCCTATGTGCGTGATCGCGCTTTTCTGTTAATTTAAATAAAGAATTTTGGACTAACGCGACGGTGCGCAGGAATTTGGTCTGAAATTAATACAATAACATTAACACTTAACTACTTTCTTAGTAATTTGAAATATATATACACTCATTTGCTCTTAACTTGGCTGTGTATCTTGTAAAATACATACTTTTTGACCCACTTTTTGTATTTTTTTTGAAGACAGAATTTTTGCTCTACAGCTGTGAGGAGCTTTTAGGGCTAAAATTTTGGTTGAGCTTTATTCCTATGTAAAATAATAGTGACAGCTGGTAACCACAGTTATCAAAAGCGAATGAGTGGATATGTACGATATGTGATATATGTACAGTCAATATAATTAAATATATATAAGGTCCTAATTTATTAGATGCAGATATTTTTACAGCTGATAGTACTCGGTCTCTGGAGTATATTAAACCGTGAAACATTATAGCTTTTACGATGTTTTTTTGAAGAAAACGGAAAAACAAATTTGCTACGTAAAAACACCCTGTTTATGTGATTATTAAATGAAACTCATTGAACAGATTCTAGTACGTTACGTACCATTTGAAACTGGCCACTTCGCATCAAAATTAACACAGATAAAATATAGGGAAGATTCCGTGTATTAAGACATACCTGAACAAACTATTGTCATCCTTTACCATCTCAAGATGTATTCCATAAGGAAAAAGAGACAAATAAGGTAGTTCTACTCGGTCGTGAATTATATCACTGTCTTCATTTTCTTGAACAATGCTACCAACCTGACTAGATAAAATGTCATTACTATTAGTGTTGTCCAGTCTTCATCGTATGCTTTTATCGGCAATAATAATATTTTTACCAAATTAGGTAGCGATGAACAGTGGGAATAAACCTTATTTCCTACCCAGAATCACGATCTTCTGCGATCCTTAATATGTCATGATTTCTAAATCTACATTTTAGGATAAAAATAAAATCACAAAATTAATGAAATATTTTCTTTAATTAAAATGTCAAATGTCATAAGAAGTGTTCTGTCTAAAACGTATGCCACTAGTTGGCGCCACTTATCGGTAAGGTCCCGCTAAGAAACACAATTATCTAGCCTCAAAGAACAACTAACTAGAAGGTCATTTTATAACATAATTTTATTAACTTGTACAAATCATTTAAACACGAAACTATAGGCGCTCTGACAATTCAGACAAGTTTCTGGATCTGACGCCTCAGTGCTGCCGCCCTGATGAACGGTATTTCAGAAAACCCTCATTATAACATGTTTTACGGAACTTATCATCCCTTAAAGCATACTTAACAATTTTCGTATGATGGCTTCTTTATAATTAATCAGTCTACACAAGTATCACATGAGTGTCATTATTAAACTAAACTTACTTTACTTTCTGGTTGACATGACATTAAATGATTACCAAATATGGTGGGTACTACGTCAGAATGTAATCACTTATGGGTACGCCCTTGCCTGAAACAACAGCTTAAAAATGTGCGGAGCATATTTTTGAATACTTTTTAGGGCACCAGTCGTCTGCCTTTTTGATATTTTTGACCCATATTAGACTTTGTTCAGTGTCCTGTGGAAACCTGTTGGAAATTAAAAACATCGATTCATTTTCTGAGTTGGCTATCAATAGATTTATCGATATCACGATCGATCTCTTAAGTACAACACTATGCAATACAAATATTTGAATCCCACTATTTATAATTACATTACGAATGCAAATACGAATGGTTACCTAATTCACAAAACTACACACATGTATCCGGCAACAAATATTGAATAAGATTTTCAGTTACTTTTACCTTAATAAGGTTCGAAATTTTAAAATTCAAGTCAAAACTAAATTACCGGTGAAACGTAATGTCTTTATTTTGTTCATTCAGGTAACCCTGGCGGTTTTTACACCCTGGAACCACACAACACAAGTCATCACTTTTATCACATTCCGTGCACTTATCGAACAGAAATATACATGAAAAGCTTTATTTTAATCACTTTTACTATTTGCGGTTTAGGTGCACTAGTATACCCAAACAAAGATCGTTGACAGGCATTGCCGGCGTCACCCACAGATATAATAGACTCGGTCTACTATGAAAATTAAATACTTGATTGACAATGTCATGTTATTTTCCGTTGGATTGTGTCATTTGATGACATGACAGACAGTGTTATTGTGACATGCACATGATGATTTTTTTTAGACAAAATTATAATTAATTTTTTTGTTAGGAAAATGAAATCAAAAATATTACATGAAAAGATTTCTTAATTTATATTTAAAGTTAATTATTTTAATGTAAAGTATCATGTGTTAAAATATCTGCAACTAATAAATTAGGACCTTATATACTCTGTCCATTTGTCTGACAATCTCTGGCAGTGTTAAACGCCGGGAAATTCAAAGATTCAAAGTCAAAGTCAAACTATTCTTTATTCAAGTACGCTTATTAATAAGCATTTTCGAATCGTCTGACACTATCAAGAGAGAAAAAAATCTGCTACTGGTTCTAACCCTACGTTCTTGTTTCTATGGGGACCCAACTTTTTGCGGCTACATTTTTTTAATTTGGTGAAGGTTTCCTACTGACAAAGATTGTCGGACTGAGTATAGTAAGACTGTTAAAGTGACAAAAATATGATATATAATAATACAGGTTGCGAGAAAATGGTAATTTTTGACAAACTTTTTTTACGATGCCACTCGATCCTGTTTCTGTTCAGGATCAAAAGCTTGTATGGGACCAAAAAAAATTTCAGCTAGAAACGTCTACAAATTGTTTGAAAATTAAAAATGTTGCTTTTCACTTTATTTTTTTTTATGCCAATCAATTCCATCCCTATCCAGGTACCAATAAGTTTCTAGGGGTCAATTTACGAAAATGTACAAAAAAAAAAACAAAAATTAAAGAAAAATGTTTTCAAACATTTACTACATATGGGGAAAAAGTGAGACTTTAATTACATAATATATATCGTGAAATATGTTCGCTGATATGTTTTTAGTATATTTACGTTAGTACTAATATTATTAATGATAATGAATATCAATAATTTGAACTAAAAATGTATGTGAACTCAAGGTGTACGATTTTAAGTTGTTAATTAAATTAAGATATTGTATATATAAAAGTTAGTGATTATGGAATAATGCAAGTTTGTAGGTTTATTTACATTTGTTTGTTTTCTACTGTTGAATGGTATACATACATTTCTACAATAAATATGGTAGGTATTTTTTTACATACTTCAATCAGTTTTTGAATCCATTTTAATGGCTTTATGTCGTGTGTTACAATTTTGTCCACGTATGACGTCCATAGTTATTTATGAAGAAGTCATTAAAAATATATTAGTAACACAATTAAAGACAGTTAAACTGCAAAGACTGTCGACGTTCCATTCATGTGTCATAAGTGATAAGACACATTTCCAGTACGCTACGTGGAGCTTTTATTACGCGCTAGTGGGCGAAGTGGTTCATTTCTTGTCAGGTCGAAAATTCAGAGGGCTATCTGTACTTAAAAGCGTCGAACGATACACGTGCGAAAACTAAATTCGTAATTCGAGTCGATTTAAAACACTCCCTTCGGTCGTGTTTTAATTTATTGCCACTCGTTTTGAACTTTATTTTTCTTGAGCTTGTATCGTAATGTATATAAATAGGTAATACATTTTCTCTGATAGATGGACACAACTTAGAGTACTTAGACGAAAAATTAACCATTACCTTAATACCTGCTACTGTACTACCCTATAATTTCTCCTTTTCATTATTTTGACATAAAATGTTATTACTAATGTCTTGGCGTAGGCTGTTTTTTACATGGTTGTTGTTGAATAAAGAATATTAAGACTGTCCATGTAAATTTAAAATCTTCCTAGACAAACTACCTCAAACAAAACTGAACCAGTCATTATGCTTCAGAAATAAAACAGGTTTTATGTTATAGGTAAATATATTTTATGAGAATAAATATGACAGTAATGTTATCACAATGATGCTGCTGCTTGTCATAATGCTTGCTGACGAGGCTGAAACAATAATTAACAAGTTATTAATTGGTTGTACCCTACTATAGTATACAGGGTGGAAGGGAACGACGATCTTTCCCGCTACCGACCGATTCTACCAACCATTACGATGAACTTTCAGTATGGGACCAACATCGAAATATTAAAAAAAAAATTAACCCCTCATACAAAGTGAGTAATAAGTTAGAGTTCAATAGTATAGAAAAGTCAATTTTCTATGTACGCTTTCGATGTTGGTCCCATACTGAAAGTTCATCGTAATGGTTGGTAGACTCGATCGGTAGCGGGAAGGAACGTCGTCCCTTTCCACCCTGTATACAGGGTGGCACATTCAAGTCGGTCAGTATGGGAAAGTTTGAAACTATAAGACATACGAAGATTTGTTCTTAGGAACCATGTCACCGATTTTGATAAAAATAAAAACTGCATTCATACATTTGAAAACAAAACACTGTACCCAATGAAATCAAACCCGGTTGTTTTGAAAAAATAAACTTACACTGTTTCTATTCAGATATCGTTTGTGTAGTAGGTCTTAAGCAGTAAATGTCTCTAAAGAAACATGATGTCTAAAATTAATGGAATTGTTTTTTTCTTCATATTTATCAACGCAGTTTTCCTATTTATCAAAATCGGTGACATGGTTCCTAAGAACAAATCTTCGTATGTCTTATAGTTTCAGACTTTTACCATACTGACCGATTTGAATGGGCCACCCTGTATAATAGAGTGGAAGCTATATAATTAAGTGACTAGTAATTGAACAATTTGGAAGAAACTGATTTAAAGCTTAATCTAATTGGCCACAATAAAGGTGCATTTAAGTACACCAAACGAGCATTCGCTCATTCTATCCCCCACTATACGAAATCAACGAATTTCGACGAGTCACGTAGAGTGGGGGATAGAAAGAGCAAATGCTCGTTAGGTCTAAATGTAAGGTGTATTTAGACCAAACGAGATTCATTCTACGTCTGTGGTGCTTTACTATTAGTACTTTTAAAAAGTAACCGCATACTAGACACGTTCATCTCTTCTGCATCTTACAAAATAAAAAGTTGGGTTCGCTTAAATACTCTATTGTCGGTTCCAGTCTCATCACGCCTTAATTGTGTATGGTGCATGACTGACAGCTCCTGTCAAGTCCTGTCACTTTGAGCGGGAACGCGGCTCCCTTGGGCATTCTGGGAAGCGACGCGGTCACGGGACGTTTGCTAATTCGTATCTTTTGTGTAATTCGTGCTAATATCCTGACTTATTTGTGAAAACCTCGATTATAGAGCTTTATTTTGAACATAAAGTATTTAATTCCCACAGATGTCATATATACCATAGATCAAGCAAACGTATCTACTTAGCGTGTCAAATGAACTCAGTAAAATCTACTGAGTTGTCCGCTTTTAATCGCAGCTTGCAGCTTTCGGGCGTCAAATTTTGTAAGTTGAAGTGAACAAAAACATTAATAATGCCTCCTTAAGTAATATTAATTGCAACAACACAAAAAAATATGAATACCTACTCAAGGGCCTGAGACATATTTAAAATCATAGGCAAGTAACAACTTCAGTACAAAATCTGACACGCTCGGCCGCCGTACAAATGAATGAATTTGTTTCTTCTATTAAAATCTAATTCTGTGTTAATTCCCTAAACTATTATTACAGGGTTTTCCAGGTAGGGGGTCGGGGGTCTACACAGGGTCGTTTACTCACTGCACGTGCGAAGCTCCTCAGAGTAGGGATGGTTGAAGTCGCATTGGCAGAGTCCGTTCCGGCAGACGACGGTGTCCGTCAGGTCGCCTAGGTAGCACTGGTTGTGGCTGGAGCATGTCTCGAACAGACCTGGACATGGTTTAAGAGGTGATTAAGGTAAACAGTATGTAAACCTGACAGAAACACAGTATAATAAATAAGCAAAGATAAGAATTATTCACTAATTATTGACTAGCAGAAATAAAATCTGGGTTGGTACATTCAAAAGTACATGTGATGCATGAATGAGGGATTTCTCGAAAACGTATGCCACTAGTTGGCGCCACTTAGCCGTAAGGTCCAGCTAAGAAACACAATTATCTAGCCCCAAAGAAAATGTAACGAGAAGGTATTTTTATTTTTTATGTAATTTTATTAACTCATACAAAACATTTAAACATGAAACTATAGGCGCTCTGAGAATTTAGATAAGTTTCTGGACCTGACGCCTCAGTGCTGCCCTTGATGATCGTCATTTCAGAAAACCCTCATTAAGCTAAAAGGTCATCAAAAGTCTAGTATCCGCTGGTAAGTAAGTCCCCCGAGATGAACTCAGTACGTGACGCTGATTTTCAGTGAAACCCGTGGTTAATGATGATGTAAGTAGGTCGTATATCGTTGTAAAATAGTAAGTTGTCTTCACTGATTGCTGATATATAAAAATAAAGAGAACGAAAAAAAAAACATACGTAACTTAAAAAGTAAAAAGTAAATAATAAGCATCAGTCAATATTTTAAAATTGCTATGCTTATGGTATCCCATATTTATCGCGTCGCGTTCCATCGGTGTAAAAAAATGCGACGCATAGTGCGATAAAAGGTAAAAAATAAAACCGTTTAAAAAGTACCGTCTTACTGACACCCACCCGTCTGGCACCCAGAGAGTCTGTGCACTGGGCGTCTACGGTTTAGATCACTTTGTTTCATGAAGATTGATGATAGGAATGAACTAGGAAGAAAGGTAAACTTACCAGTCACAGGCCATCAGGCACCATTTCATAGAAGTTGGAGCCATAGAGACAGCAGCCATCCGAACGCACTATAACTTTTGTTATAGTGGGTTCGTTATTAACTTTTGTTTCAATAAAATAAAAAAATAAATAAATAAAATATATTGGTTCCCAAGAAGCAATTGACTGGGCGTCAACGGTAATGTCACTGGCTAGCAGACGCTGATCTTTCAGGAAGTTTGAACCGCAGTCCAGACGTGCTCCGTTGGTTCCCAAAGAGTCTATGCACTGAGCATTCACATTACAGGTGGTTTAGTAGCTAGAAGAGACTATGAAAGGAATGTACTAGGAAGAAAGTAAAACTTACTTGTCACTGGCCAGTAAGCACCATTTCTGTCCGCGGTACAGGTGGTTTAGTAGCCAGAAGAGACTGATGAAAGGAATTAACTAGAAATATAGTAAAACTTACCAGTTATAGGCCAGCAGGCTCCATTTCTGTAATGGAAGCTGGAACCGCATAGACAATAGCCATCGAGACATGCCCCGCTGGCACCCAAAGAGTCTCTACATTGGGCATCCACGGCGCAGGATGCATTGTAGCCAGATGAGACTGGTAAAAAGATTATTAGATTTTTATACTCTGTTGTTTTTGGTATTTCACATCATCAGCCTATTTCAGCCTACTGCTGAACGTAGGCCTCTCCTATTAACTATACGTCTATACGCATTAAGTAGGAGGTACATGCCCATTATCGCCAAACTGGGCAAGCGGATTGGTGATCACAGTAATTTGTACACTATGACACTTCAATTCCTTAGTCAACTTTTACGACACCCGCGGGAAAAGTCGGGGTGGAGGCCGTGGAGGCAAAATGTATTTTTACTTTGTCAACATGTGTGGCAACATTATTACTGATATCCGTGGGTATCTCATACATATTTTGTATATCTTGGTAGTTGTCAACTACGTCTACCAAGATATCCAAAAATCCACGTATCTTTCACGGGATACGTGTGATAAGGCTGCCACCCAAGCGGTTGAAGTGCTCGGGAAAATGCCCATGGGGGTTACCGTGACGAACTAATGCGATTAGATTAGGTTCAAGGAACAAGGGATAGAGATTCTTTATACTTTATAATAATCAACAACCATGTAAAAAACAGCTTACGCCAAGACATAATCTAACATAATTATATAATTATAAAAAGCTAACAGAATTATCTAGTAGTTATAACATTTTATGTCAAAATATTGAAAAGGAAAAATTACAGGGTATGTACAGTAGCAGGTATTAAGGTAATGAGATATACGACTCGTATAGCCTCGTCCCTTTCTCTCGACCTAAACTGAATCGCATTAGTACGTCATGGTAGCCCCTCAGATCATCATCATCATCATCATCATCATCATCATCATCAGCCTATGATAATCCACTGCTGGACGTAGGCCTCTCTTATTAACTATGCGTATAAACGCATTAGGAGGAAAATACCCATAATCGCCACGCTGGCCAAGCGGATTGGCGATCGCAGTAATGTGTCCACTATGATGACGCTGCTGCCCATCATCAATGTTTTATCAAAGAATGGTCAGTGATACTTCCCTTACTCGACTTTTACGACACTCGCGGGAAGAGTTGGGGTGAAGGCAAATGTATTCTTACTGCCATCACCACACGGCAATTTAAATACCTAAATCAATCTAGCAAAAAACATAAAGCAGTTACTCACTCTCCCAACACTCGTCGTCATATTGGACGTACTCCTCTAGACATTGGCAGGTCATGCCGCCAGCTCCGCTGAAGCAAGCTGTGTTGTTGATGACGCAGTCGGTGTCCACGGAACAGGTGCCACCAATAACTGGAAATTTGTACATGTTTGAGGACTATAAACACAATACTTTCATGAGACTTTTTTTTCCCAATTCTATGTAATATCAGAGCGGCCAGGGTACTCAATAAAATCTTATCAAATGAGTAAGGGAGTGGTCATGGCCGTGATATATTTTTAAACACCAAATTAATCTGATGACGACGGTAATTCGACTTTGACTAAATACCCGCAGAATGCCTTTCGTGACGTTTGTCTGATCCTACGAACAAATGAAACATGGAAGCCGCACGCCATACTTTCAAAAACGGTCCTGAAGTTTAGTTAACAAGTATCACCCCCTCTTCAATGCATCACGGCAATGCATTTCAATGTCAACCTATAAAAACTTAAACCGCCATTAAAAAATAGTTGTGATTCATCAAAGTTTTGATTGGCTATATATTCTATAAACATTTGTCAAAGATGTTGCGCCGATATATGCACAGGGTTAAGAAAAGCGCTATGTCCTGCCCATCTTGGCACAATTGACCAACTATTTTTGGGGGCATTTTTGAGCTGGCGTTAGACGTCCATGTTATTTATGGTCGCAGGTCTGATCACAGCTTTCCATAAATGAAAATGTTACTTACTCGGAGCACAGAAGTCGTCTACCTCCTGATAGCCGTTGTCGCAGGAGCATCGTCCAGCTTCGCAGACCGTGTTCACCGTCCCGGTACACTCCTCTGTCCTCTGGCACGAGTCTCCCAATTCTGACAGACAAATAAATTTTAACATTCAAGTAGTTACTTAATGTATGCGTTTAGTAGAAGTTTAACAGAAATTAAAAGTTGTCAGTTTTCAGAACTTTTTGGGTGTGTAATTGTCTCATTGTGTAAACTGAAAACCATCATTTATTACAATTGTACTGTTCTTTTATTTATTTCAGGAATATGAAAAAAGCGTGTTTTTTAGTTTTTTAACTATCTAATTATTTACACCAGAGCTATGCTATATGGATGTGTTTAATAATCTACCAATCACAGCAAAGCATCGTAGAACACGCGTCATAGATGTGCTTCGTTCGGAGTATCTGATTGGTTTATCTATCCTCGTACTGCCAATCATACTCAGTTTGAGTTATTGAAAATTTAAATTTTAATGAATAATGAATTTTAGACCATTTTTTTGTTCAAAATTTTACATTAAAAGAAATGTATTTTGAGTGTTACTTCAACCTAAACATTATTTGACAAAAATTGAATATGTCCTTTAGAAATCACAATGGGCAGGACGAGGATATTGTGAGCATGAGTATAATAGTGCAGTATTGCTATTATTACCGGGGGGTTGGATTGGAAATCAAATTCAGAGGGTTTGGTTGGCTCCTGACATGGCGCAGTCGGTAGGATCCGAACCTACGCTAGTTTCGAATCCTACCGACTGCGCCATGTCAAGAGATATGTAAACATCGGTTCCTTAAGACTGATTTATTGTAAAGCTTAGCCTACCCACATAATATCATTTATCGATATACCTACCCTAACCTTACCTTTTAAATTTTTTTACTGTTTTTTAATTGTTTACTTTAAATAACAACGTGTGGAAGAGAGTTTTTCTCTTAATACAAGTATTTACAATACTTAAAAAGAGGCATCAGGAGCCCATTTCTCAAAAGCTTGTAACTTGTAATACAAGTGGAAGTCTCTTTTTGACACTATTCATTAGATAAGGACTTCCGCTTGTAATACAAGTTACAAGCTTTCGAGAAATGGGCCCCAGATCGGAAGTTGTAATTTAATTAACTTGCGGTTTTTTTTGTGTGACGAAGGTAGACAACTGAGCTCT
>JALPQI010028515.1:0-12748 GCA_025490895.1 Thaumatotibia leucotreta | reverse complement strand
TCTTGGTTTTATCACCAACTTAAAACCTTAAACCTGAAGTTCATATACATTTTTTGTTAAAATTATTGAAATTTATTAGTATGAAAGTATATCTGCAAATGCGTTTCACAATATGTGTCAAAGACATCAAATTCAGCTGACATTCCCTCGTACCATGTCTCACGGATGGGGCTGGTCCGAGGAGTGCCAACTGATTGGTCTATGGAAGACTTAGTAAACGGGACAGATCTTAAAGAGGGTAGAGGTAAGATCCTAAAGGCTCGACGTCTCCAACGTAAAGTACGTCAAGAGGATGGCTCCCCGGCTTGGGTTCCAACCCAATCCGTGGCGGTCACCTTTGAAGGACAGGTGCTACCATCAAAAATATTCGCCTACTACACTTCACTATCAGTAGAAATATACCAACTTCCAATAATACAGTGCAGAAAGTGTCTTCGGTTTGGCCATATCCAATCCCAGTGCAGGTCAGATGCAAGGTGCTATAAATGTGCAGCCAAACACCCCGGCGATGACTGCAATGTTGCCCCAGAGCATGTAACATGCATATTCTGCTCAGGCAGACATTTTGCTACCGACAAAAAATGCAATGAATATGCGCGACAGAAATCTATAAAAATGGCAATGTCGGAGCAGAATGTCTCCTACGCAGAAGCTGCATCCCGCTTCACAACAGCCCGCAGACCATATGCTGATGTAGTAGCCCAGGAAATGTTTGAGCCCACTCCAGATTTCTCTAGAGCCTCTCAGTCTCCATATCACCCCCCCTCCAACCCATCCTCCTCCAATACATCATACCGAAAAACCACTTTCCAAGCTCCCCGGGCTAGAGCCCCACTCTCCCCGGGATACGACAGACAAGCCCATAACAACATCACCCAAACCCCACGCTCCCAGACGCCCAACGGCCACGCACTATTCGAATTACTAAACAAAATTACCCCTAATGAGAACCTCCTAGAACTACTTATGAAAGTAGTAGTAAATATCATTGCCAAAATGTCCGACTCCTTACCGAACAACGTTGCGTCTACCCTTATACACTTAGTTGAAAGTCTCAGCGCCAATGGCTTCTTTGGCTTCTTTTCTCCAATGGAATAGCCGAAGTATTATTCCTAAAAAAAACGAAATAATACAATTAATCAACAAACATTCTGTGTCCGTTGCGGCTATCTCGGAGACATGGTTGAGGCCCGGCGCCCTCTTTAGGATTCCGGGCTTCTCATGCCTCCGAGATGATCGTAATGACGGACGAGCAGGATGCGCTTTGTTGATAAAACATTCCTTTCCCTTCTCCCAAATAACCCTCCCGCCACACTCAGATGCAATTAATGCCGTAGCTGCTAAGGTTATGGGCATTCATTTCATCTCCATCTACATTCCTCACCCTGACCAGGGCCTTATAAACGAACTAACAACTATCTTCTCTGCTGTCCCACCTCCTCTCCTTATATTGGGTGACTTCAATTGCCACAATATTTCCTGGGGTTCATATCATTCAGATGCATTCTCATCATCCCTACTCGACTTATTTGACGACATGAATGTTGTAGTGATCAATGATGGAACCCCTACTCACAGAGTTTATCCTGGTCAAAATCCACAATCAGTCCTAGACTTATCTATCTGTTCACCTAATTTGTCCTCCTTGCTGTCTTGGCAAGTTCTCCGTCAGTCATTTGGTAGTGACCACTTCCCCATTGTTATCACCAAACCATCATCTGTAGTCCCCTCTCCTGCCCCTGAATCCCTCCTGAAACATAAAACCCAGTTAGCCGATTGGCCTAAATATGCGTCATACATCGAGTCTGAATTAAAAAATCGGTGCCCAGACATATTTACTGACGGTATGGCTTATCCAAACTTTAAAAACCTGATCTTGGAGTCTGCTGATAAATTTATACCTACAAAAAACCTGCCCGAAACAAGATTCCCTCTCCTCCCTGGTGGAATGCAGACTGCACTGCAGCAGTTAAAAAAAGGAATTCCACAGAAAATAAATTTAACATAACTGGTAACATGGATGACTACTTGTCTTTTAAAAAAGTTTCAGCTCATACCAAACGTTTCCTGGCTAAGGCTAAAAAAAGGGGTTGGAAGGAGTTCTGTGAGAGCTTGTCTCCTAGAACCCCTCCCTCTCTAGTATGGAAGAAGATTAAAAGATTTAGGGGCTCATCCAAGCCAGACTCTATACTAACTTCAGATGCGCCCTGGTTATCAGACTTTGCCGACAGGCTGGCTCCACCAACTGTCCCTGAGGCTTCTTGCATAATACCGCCACTACTGTCTGTAACTGCAGGCCCTCTGGAAGGACCGTTTTCTAGCTCAGAACTCAGGTTGGTACTTGATGGACTCCGAAATACCACACCTGGTGAAGATGGCATTCCCTACTGTTTCCTAACCAAGCTAAACGCATCTTCGCAAGAATACCTACTCAGCATCTTAAATCACGCTTTTCATACAGGGGAAATTCCAGAGGACTGGAGTAGCCAGGTCATTATCCCAATACTGAAACCACATAAAGACCCAGATTTGGCTAGTTCGTACCGGCCAATTGCGCTTTCTGCTACAATGGGCAAGATTCTCGAACACCTAGTTAAGAATAGATTGGAGTGGTTTGTAGAGAACAAGGGACTTCTGGCTGATACACAATTCGGTTTCCGCAAGGGTCGGAGTACAATGGATAACCTTAATATATTAACCACAGATATCAGACTGTCCCTATCACAGAATGAACATCTGTTGGCATGTTTTCTTGACATCTCTGCAGCCTACGACAATGTCCTTCTTCCGGTGCCCAGAGCAACAAATGCTTAATCTGAGCATCCCTGTGAAGATTGTCCAAATTGTCACCAAACTTTTCATGGGTAGATCCATTAAAATCCGGGATGGTACTTCCTACCATCCCCCTCGAATACTGTGGAGAGGCCTCCCTCAGGGCTCGGTTCTCAGTCCATTGCTGTATAGCATTTACACCTACGATTTGGGACAGTCAGTCCTATCATTCTGTAATATCCTGCAGTATGCAGATGATTTGGTACTGTATACCTCCTCAAAGTCAATGGAGAAGGCAACAACAAGTCTAAACACAGCCTTGGGATACCTGAAGGATTGGTTTGATGAGCATGGTTTGATGAATATGTCTGGCACTTCACATCATAAATACATTATAGGAAAATGTGAAAAGAGCATTAATATGCTTCGAGCATTGTCAGGTGTAATGGAACCATGCAGCAAGGAATACTTACGCAAATTAGATCTTATACAGGCTAAATGTTTACGCATCATATTAGGAGCTATGAAGTCTTCTCCAAAAAATGCCATGCAGGTTGAGTGTGTAGAGGCCCCTCTTCATCTGCGTAGACAATATCTTGCTGACAGATTCTTGACTAAAGCTGCTTCATTGTCCAATCACAGGCTCCTTCCACGGTTGCGGTCCCTTGCATCTGAGGTCACTGAAAACCGATATTGGACACATAAAACTCCCCCAAGAATTATAACAACCCTATCAAAGTTAAATAATAACAATCCAACCACATATAGATCAGGAACTAACCCCTTATTTGAAATAGCTTTTGAAACCATAGTTTACTCCCCCAAAGTATTATTAGACTTTGGCATTTTCAAAAATGATCCAGGTGCAAATAATAAATTCGATAAACTATTAAATAAATGGCCAGATTACTTACCAATGTTTACTGACGCCTCGAAAGTAGACCCCGCAACTTGTGTGGGAGCAGCGGTCTGGATTCCAAAATACAAAATAGCCCTGACAATCAAATGTCCTCCATCATCCTCAATTTTTACTGGAGAAGCAGTGGCAATCCTGGAAGCAATTAAGTATGCAGACTCTCACAATATTAAAAAAGTCATCATCTTTTCTGATAGTAAAAGTTGCTTACAAGCCATCGCGAGCAATCAGTTTAGAATGAAAGGTAAATTTCCACTAATATTACAAATTAAAACACTCCTGCGCCAAATGGAAGCTAGGGACATTCTTGTGATTCTAGGCTGGGTGCCAAGCCACTGTGGCATCATTGGTAATGAGATGGCTGATACTTGGGCAAAACAGGCTATCACATCAGGCTTATAGTTATCCATAATGTTATATACAGCTCAGACATACTAACACGCGCGCAAACTGACCTGTTCTATGCATGGCAGGAGTACTGGGACTCCTCCAGGATTCGAGTTGAGCGGCACTATGGTAATATACAACCCCAGATCCCTCGCAAACCCTGGTTCTATAAATTCCGCAAGTCTCCGAAGTGGGTCACATCAACCATCTGCCGTTTGCGTTTAGGCCATGTTTGTTCACCGGTATTTCTGGCAAAGATTAAGGTCCGGGATAGCTCATTGTGTGAATGTGGCCTCGACGAAGGTAATTTAGACCATATTTTCTTTGCGTGCCTAAAGTACAACTCTTCACTGTATGATGCATTGCCTGACTATATCCCACGACCTACTTGCTTCAGCTCGCTTCTCTGCTTGCTTTATGGACCCTCCTCTGACTAGTATTCTCATTAAATTCATTCAAGCTCATAACATAAAACTCTAATCTATATCACCTATGTAACTACTGTACTTATTCTAACTTTATCTTCGTCTTCCTTCCTTCATGTTGGCACGACTAACAAACTGTCATCCGCTCCCGCTTTTTTGCTTAACTTTTGTAATTGTCATGTGTTCGTCTGTGAAGTCAAAATAAAATTGTTTGTTTTTAGGTATCCCAATACTATCCTATCACCAAAAAAAAAAAAAACTCGTTCTCCTCACGTGTGAAAGTCCATCGGAAAAGGAAAACAACAATCACCTTGACATTGGTAAATTCACCTTGCTGTGGTTGATTTTATGGGGAAATTCTGTGGACGTAGAGAGAGCATTTAAAATCCAAAAAAAGTGTGTCCGGATCATCTGTAACGCTCAGATTGATGAGAGTTGTGTACCTCTTTTTAGGGAGAGGCGTATATTACCATTGCCATGTTTGTACATCAGAGATGCATGCGTCTTTGTCAATACACGTCTAAGTGATTTCCCAAAACGTGGTGACATGATGCTAAGACAGACCAGAAAAAGGATCATGGACCTCGAGTAAGTATATATTATACAAACCTCGAGTGAGCAAGGTGATATATGGAAAAAATGTGGCTAACATGTGCATTAAATTGTATAACAACTTGCCAGAGCACATTAAGGTGCTCCAGGGTAATAGTTTTAAAAATAAATTGACGATTTGGCTTATCGATAAATGTTTTTATAGTGTTAAGAATTATTTAGAGTATAAGTGACATAGATCGGTATTATTGTATTTCATTTATTTGACATAATGTTTGTATTTATTTTTATTTTTTTAAATTAATTAATTGCCTCTCTAAATATAATTAATTGCCTCTCTAAATATTTGCACGCCTGTGTGATGGCTGAATACACAGTTATATATTATTTTATAAGAACTTCCTGTACTGTAGGTATTCTGGCAAATAAATACTTTGACTTTGACTTTGTGGAAACAAGCAAGCAAGCAAGGAGTAAAGCCAGGAGTAAAAAAAAAATAAAAAATTCCCCCTGCGGGTGTCGTAAGAGTCGACTAAGGGATTGAAGTGTCACTGACCACTATTTGATAAATATTGATGATGGGCAGCAGCGTCATCATAGTGGACACATTACTGCGATCGCCAATCCGCTTGCCCAGCGTGGCGATTATGGGCATTTACCTCCTAATGCGTTTATACGCATAGTTAATAGGAGAGGCCTACGTCCAGCAGTGGACTATCATAGGCTGATGATGATGATGATGAAGATGATGTTTAAGTTGTTGGACAACTCCATGTCCACTTCCACTCCCAACACAGCAGTACATTTATGGCCCCTATGTAAACCATCAAAACTCATTTGATGATCAAATAAGCATTGATGATTTACATAGTAGTACGGCTACCAAAAGGTGAAAGTAAAACAAGGGTTGTTATTAGGACCATACCGGCTAAATTTTATTTATTTTGTTACATTACATACAGTGAGATTTAAAAAAGTGCAAATAATTGTCTACCTAATGTGACTTGTTTACCGTTGCCCCGCCAGATCATCTCCGGCACGGGGTGGGGCTCCACTATAGTAATATCAAACATTCATAAGCTTACTCTATCTTTATTCATTATCACCTACAAGTTTACAGCTCAGACCCTCCGGCCTGACACCTTCCCACACTCCAAAACATTTAATGGTTCAACATTAACATAGTATCCTATAAATATGTATTTTATTAAGTACATAGCCCGTTACATGGCTGAGTTCAGCCCATTATTACATAGTTTTAATATACTCGTACTGTCAACACTACTCTATAAAAGCTTCCTACATGGAAACAAAACATTCACATTAACCAAAATACAATAGTAATTAATAACTATCTCTGAATAGTAATAAGAATAATTAGGTATTTCATCAACTTTTGCTAAATCATTAAATTCTTTCATCAACTTGTTTGTTTTTTGGACGGTAACATTTCAAAAGACAAACAATTTTAGGCCAGTTTACGGTGCTTCTAACTCGATGCAATACATCGTATTGTTTACAAATTCACTCCTTTGACAGAATCTATCGTCAGCTTATCTGAATCTAATTAGAACACACAACTAAATCACAAACTAGATCTATCTGCTGAGGCTGGTTGTGGTCCGCTGTGTCAGGGAGTCTGTGGCGAATTGAGGCTCAACTAAACCTGTTCAACCTATGCAAAGCTTGTAACTTCTAGTATAAAATATTAATGCAAATAGCAAATTAAGAGGATATTCGTTGAATGTATTTGAGAAATTAAACCTCATGAGTCCCATCTATCATTCAGTTCAGTTGTAGGTAAAAGGGAATGAAAAAAATCGGTTATGTTTTGTATGGATCAGAAAGTGATTGTTTTTGTACTGAACAATCAAAAGGACGTATACAAGTACAAATAGAGTTTTTTACAGTTTTAATACATTGCTAAAATTGTACCTATATCGATTTCTCGCAACTTGCACTTCAATGTCTGGGTACTTAGGTACTTATCATTAACGGCTCTTCTCATCAGATATACGTAAATCCTATAGCTGCCCAAAGACTAAACAACCTGCCGCTATTCAATAGAATACACGTATAATAAATATTATAAGGAAACAGAGTATGAAAGTAGGCATACTATCCTATATTACAGTTGATTCAAATTCTTTTGTCTCATATCGCTACCCCAACATTTTGATGTTCTATATGTAACATTTTAATGTAAATGTGCAGATTTCAAACCGCAGAACTTATTTAAAGTTTCCAGTTTAAAAAAAAAACAACATAGAACAGTCTAATATTGGGGCAGCGATATGACGGGCGGCTAAAGGATAATTCTCCCCTTCAGAGAACCTGTAAAAACGGTGGGATTGTGTGAGCATCGCTCTTGTGCTCAGAACCTGAGGTCGGCGTCGCCGCTGCCGGCGCCCGCGTCCTCGTCGTCGGCCGGCGCGCCGCGCACGTCGTTCCCGTCGTTCCCGTCGTTCCCGTCGTTCCCGTCGCTCCCGAGGTTCCCGTCGTTCCCGTCGTGCGCGTGCTTGTCCCGCGCGCGCGCCTCCTGCGCTTCTTGCGCCTCTTCGCCCGTCTCGTTGCTCAAGCTGATCGCATTCGTTGACAGCTTTTCACCTGAATAACAGTCGTAAGGTTCTATTAGTGAACCATTCATTCCGCGTTTTCTATTTGAAACTGGGATACCTATATCAAGATAAAGCATTTAGGTAGGTAAGTGAATAAATATCATGGGGAAATCTTACACAAACCGACCTCGTCCTAAGGTAAGCTCAATTAATAATAATAACCCGTGAAAATATGATCCGTAGTAGCCGTAGAACTATTTCTATTGCACTTTATAGCTGGAGAGCCAGTGAACCCTAGGAGTAACGGTCTCCCTGTAAGGTTAGAAATTTGTATACCTACTCACAATTTACGTCATTGTAAGATAATAGCCATGACCTGGCAGGCGTCAGCCCTGCACGTCATCAGCCTCTTTATTTTTTGAACTGTTAAGTAAATTGGGTTTCAAAACTTGTTTCTGTAAGTTTGAAAATTTAATAGGAAAAAGTTTATATATTATACATCTTAAAAAAAAATTGACAGGTGATTACAATAAGCAGAAGTATATGACAGATCAATTAGAAAACGCACAGTTGATGAGGTAAAATAAACTTCACCCTGTATACTCAAAATTTTTATATGTTTTCAAATAAACGTCTCAGAGTAAGTATGTCCAATGCCAGGCGGTTTTGAACAGCATAGCTTATGCTCTTAGAATGACATGAATCGTAAGTATACAAATTTCTAACCTTACAGGGAGACCGTTACTCCCAGGGTTCACTAGCTCTTGGACTATTACGCAGTAGATCTGGCAAATAATCGATAACGAAGATCGGATCTAGTTCAAGTGCGTAAATTGCCATAGAAATCTTTCTGCGTTTGCTACGATGCTTTATTTTCACGAGTTCGGATCGGGCCGGTGTCGTCAGCTCTATATTCTGTTGGCCTACCGCGAACTACGAAGTTCGCAAATTTCGGAGATTTGTCTCTGTCACACCAATAAAGGCGTCATTAGAGTGACAGAGACAAATCCCCGAAATTTGCGAACTTCGGAGTTCGCTGTAGGGCCGCTGATTTGTTCCGGCGATGTCAGCTACAAAAAGATCTGAAATGTTACAAAAAGATTCGCCACACAATCGTTCGCCCTTGGCCTTCCCTCTAGTAGACCTGGAAACGGGGTGAAGATCCGAAATGGTACGATTTAATTTAATCTAGGATCTGCCAGAGGTCGAAAAGATCAAAAATTCAGACTAAATTTTTGCACTGGCAACACCGGATCGAACGTAGTGCGAAACCATTCAGGAAACTCACCGGGACACTTGGGCGCGCCCTTGCCGCGGCTGCCGGGCACCTCCTGGCCGTGCGCGTCCACGCACCAGCACACGCCGAGCGCGGCGTGGCACTGCCGCGGGCGGTAGTAGCCGGCGGGCGTGCAGGCCGGCGCGAAGCCCCCCGGCGGCGCGACCCGCGCCAGCGCCACGCACGGCCGCGCCGCGCGCCGCACGCAGCCGCACCACGCGCCGCGCCCCACCGCGCCGTCGCCCGCGCACACCGACAGGAACGGCCGCAGGCAGCGCTCGCGCGCGTCGTGTCCTGGGGGGGGGGACAGTGTTAGAGTTGCCGGTCCTGCCCCGTGACACCGGAGTGCGGAGCCGAGTGGCCGATACTTTACTGCTTTCTTCTGATTATAAATTGTGATTTCTCTGCTAGATTTTACTCTTCTATTTCTCTAATACATTTTGAGATAATTTAAAATATAAACTCTTTAGCGCACTCTAGCAACAAATATTTGGCAATTTTTCCTGCGATACAGGCATAGCCTAGTGCAGGTATCACGAGCAATGTATTATGTATTTCTGTGTCTACAGTATTGTATTTAGCTTTAACATTATAAAATAGTTGTGTTTAATAAGTTTTTACTGTATCAATAAACTATTTTGATTTTTTTTTATTTTAATTTTGATTTTGATAGCCAACGCTCAGTAGAGAGTATCGCAGTTTTCTCTCTATCACCGACAGCCACTACTGGCCTCTCCTATTACCTATCCATCCGAACGCATTAAAAGGTGAATGCCGGTATAGCGGGTTAACGTATCCACTATGATGACGTTGCCGCCCTTCATCTATCTTCGATTAATGGTCGATGACACGTCGATTGCTCGATCGACACTTACAACTCCCACGGGAAGAACTGGGGTGGTGACAGATGTATTCTTAATGCCGTCACCACACGGCCGAACCTCTCCTTTTTTTTCTGTTCTGTCACTCTTGGAAAAACGGTTGCCTTTCGTCCGCGATTAAGCGTTAGTAATTGACATCTTGGCTGCGCACCCTACCCCGATTTATCGAGCGAATCGTACCCAACGAGCGATCTATATGAGGACGCCCGACCTGAAGCGGTTAGGCTGTCAATCGCTATCGCATTCAGCCCAAAATCTAGGTATCTCTTGGATAGTCGTGCAATAAAATGGGCTCCCGATTAAAATAAGTTAACTAAGGAGATAGTTCCGACATATTAATAGGTAATTAAGTACTAGTGAATACTTACTGAGAGCATAAAGTTCGGTGGAGGACAGCAGGCCGTCGCCGTCCGTGTCGAGGTGCGCGAACATCCATCGCGTCTCCGGCTTGCAGTAGCGGGAGAACCCTGCACACAAACCAAGCAATAGGTGGCATTACTCCAAGTCGCTCAACGAGCTATGGAGAGGACTATGCTCGGGGTTCCTCTACGCGATTGAATCGGATGAGGAAATTCGTAGACGAACTACAGTAACCCACATAGCCCTCCGAATTAGCAAGCTGAAATGACATTGGGCAGGCCAAATTACACGCAGATCCCTCCGAGCAGATAATCAATGGGGAACCAAATGTTCGTAACCTCTAAACGCCCTCAGCAATCACTCACTTGTATGGAACTTTAGAAGGATTGGTTTCTAACTTGGCAACTAAGTTGTTTTTGCCATCTTGGTAGAACCTGTAGTTTAAGAGCCTGTTTCATCATCCCCGAATATAACATAATTATCTGTCAGACAAATGCTAACATTTGTCTGATATATATGTTATATTTGTTTCTTTCATATGCCTATTAGGGAAAAGGATACTTAATGATAATTTTATCCAGGGATCATGGAACAGGACGTAAAAGTTTGACACCTATGTATCAATCATGACGTAAGAATGATGTGTACCGTGGCGGTCCGGCGGCGCCTCGCCGGCCTCGTCCATGAGCACAGAGAACCAGTCGAGCAGCCGGTCGGCCATCTTGTCCGGCGAGCAGCCCTCGGCGTCGGCGGGGGAATGCTCGGCGTGCTCGGGTCGCTCGGGTCGCTCGGGTCTCTCGGGTCTCTCGGGTCGCTCGGGCGGCCTCGGCGGTGCCACTCCTGGGAAACACATCAATAAGTGAGATCTCTTGAATCCACAAACTGGTCAGAGGTATACAATGGTGATCTAGTTAATGGGAGTAATTCATCCTTTAACGGGAGTACCTAAGGCCTGAGTAAAGTCTAGATAGAAATTAAGAAACTCGAATCAGCTAATCACGTCGAATGTTGCGTGAACATTAGTGTGGTCTACCAATTTGTTGTACCTTTGAGCATCCAATCACAGGCTCCTTCCACGGTTGTGGTCCCTTGCATCTGAGGTCACTGAAAACCGATATTGGACACATAAAACTCCCCCAAGAATTATAACAACCCTATCAAAGTTAAATAATAACAATCCAACCACATATAGATCAGGAACTAACCCCTTATTTGAAATAGCTTTTGAAACCATAGTTTACTCCCCCAAAGTATTATTAGACTTTGGCATTTTCAAAAATGATCCATGCGCAAATAATAAATTCGATAAACTATTAAATAAATGGCCAGACTACTTACCAATGTTTACTGACGCCTCGAAAGTAGACCCCGCAACTTGTGTGGGAGCAGCAGTCTGGATTCCAAAATACAAAATAGCCCTGACAATCAAATGTCCTCCATCATCCTCAATTTTTACTGGAGAAGCTGTGGCAATCCTGGAAGCAATTAAGTATGCGGACTCTCACAATATTAAAAAAGTCATCATCTTTTCTGATAGTAAAAGTTGCTTACAAGCCATCGCGAGCAATCAGTTTAGAATGAAAGGTAAAATTCCACTAATATTACAAATTAAAACACTCCTGCGCCAAATGGAAGCTAGGGATATTCTTGTGATTCTAGGCTGGGTGCCAAGCCACTGTGGCATCATTGGTAATGAGATGGCTGATACTTGGGCAAAACAGGCTATCACATCAGGCTTAGAGTTATCCATAATGTTATATACAGCTCAGACATACTAACACGCGCGCAAACTGACCTGTTCTATGCATGGCAGGAGTACTGGGACTCCTCCAGGATTCGAGTTGGGCGGCACTATGGTAATATACAACCCCAGATCCCTCGCAAACCCTGGTTCTATAAATTCCGCAAGTCTCCGAAGTGGGTCACATCAACCATCTGCCGTTTGCGTTTAGGCCATGTTTGTTCACCGGTATTTCTGGCAAAGATTAAGGTCCGGGATAGCTCATTGTGTGAATGTGGCCTCGACGAAGGTAATTTAGACCATATTTTCTTTGCGTGCTTAAAGTACAACTCTTCACTGTATGATGCATTGCCTGACTATATCCCACGACCTACTTGCTTCAGCTCGCTTCTCTGCTTTATGGACCCTCCTCTGACTAGTATTCTCATTAAATTTATTCAAGCTCATAACATAAATCTCTAATCTATATCACCTATGTAACTACTGTACTTATTCTAACTTTATCTTCATTCTTCGTCTTCCTTCCTTCATGTTGGCACGACTAACAAACTGTCATCCGCTCCCGCTTTTTTGCTTAACTTTTGTAAATTGTCATGTGTTCGTCTGTGAAGTCAAAATAAAATTGTTTGTTGTTAGGTACCGTCGAATGCTGCAACTTTGCCAACCTGCTACAATTTTGCCCATTTTACAAAAACCCACTTTTCTACCAAACTGTTACATATTCTTTTCTTCTATAAATAGTAAAATTAGTAGAATTTATCTGGCAACCCATTTCAACATATTTTTTCCTGGCAGCACACCTAATTTTAAACTCAGTCGGTGTTAACGCTTAGAAAGCAACCAAGTGTTTTTTCGATGTGTTCAAAACTTTTATTATAAG
>JALPQI010028513.1:0-11682 GCA_025490895.1 Thaumatotibia leucotreta | reverse complement strand
AATTCTAACCAGCGGAGAAAATCTTCGTAGTCATACTTTAAACCTTCAAGACGGTGCTTTGTTTCTACATCCATAGAATTCATAAAGGTATTGAAGTAATGTAGGAGAATGGTAGACTCATATTGATCTCGGAAGCTCCTAGATGTAGTATTGTATAAGAAGAATGTGATATCGAAAGCTGGTGGACCGTAGCGCACACATTGGAAATCAATCAATATAGAGTTAATTGGAACGCCGTTTTCATATTTAAACATAATATTGTTCACCCACAAATCCCTGTGTAGTACCACATTTAACGTATCATTCTGTTCCGCTAGGTCATCACAAGCTTTTATAAAACTGTTTGACCAGTTTGGCTTCTAAATCTGAAATGGCATCTCTGTATTTCACTGAGAAATTACGGATGATGTCGCCGGCAAGCTTGGCCCCAGAACGTATCCAGGGCGTGTCAGTAAAGTTGTTTTCGAAGTTGATGTAGCTGTGCTCTTCGAGGATGGTATACGGCCGCTGAAGATCGAGAGCCTTTCTGGTCTCATAATTGGCGAAGGCAGCATGGAAACGTGCCAGAGTATTCAAGGTGACCAGTACATGTGTAAGGTCGAACGTATCGAGTTGGTTGCGAACAGTGTAGCCCTCAGAAGTTAAATCACGCATCACCAGAATCGAGTTGTTGTAGAGAAGTGCATTCGCAACAAACGAATTTGCTTCTGAAACCGTCAAATAAATAAATCAGCTACTATATCTTATAAAGGGTAGATTTTATGAAAATAGCGAACATAAGCCCCGGAGGTCCTAATTCTTAGGGGTAAATATAATCCTTTATTTAAAATACATTTAATCAATTGTTAAACCTAAGTTAAATATCTGTCTGAATGTCAGCATGTTTACAGTAATTTCTATGAACTTAGGTATTTCAATGGGATGTATCACATTGTATGTATGACATAAAATTAATACATATTTACCCTGTATGTCAATTTCATCAATGATTTTAAATATTGCCACTTCCTTTTTGTTGAATTGTTGTCCGTCAATAAACTCCGCTTTTGGGGCATTGTTGAGTGGCAGTGTCTTAACAAACAAGGGAAGAGTGACCAGGTGGTGACCTTTTCGATTGACCCGTAGGGATAGCTTAAAATGGTCACCGTGGAATCCTACGATTCCCTCTGCAACTGCCGGTCTCAGCTCGGCGCTCACAAGCTCCCAACTTTTTTCTCCGAACCATTTCTCAACGATATAATCCAATTGACTTTCGTTCAAAATATCACCCACACAAACTGAGGTTTTGCTGTCTTTCTCCATGTTGCACACACAATTCACGGTTCAAGATTGCCTCATTATTCATTTTATTTAATAATATATACCGAGCCTATCGTTCTGTTCCTCGTTTGTTTGTATAGTCAATCAATGAAGAAGTCGCGGCTTCAGTGGAATATGTCATCTGCCTGAAGATGATTAGAGGCCAATGTTACATGACACGGCGGTGCTAGCAAATACACGAGTGTATGTAGATTTCGTACCTATGATAAGACTCTTGTTTCTTATTAAATATTGTCTAATAAATTCAAAGAACAAACACATTTTTGTGACTACATAATTTAACTCTTTCAGACGAGCAACTTCAATTAAGTTGATGTTAGGCATACCAAATCGACGTCGATAGATATTTTTCACTAGAAGCGGCTATTATAATATATATATATATATATAAGTACATGTGGTTCATTTCGGTTTTGATTTTTAACATAAATGTAGCAGTACGTAGTACCTCTACCTCTACAATAACTACATTGTGTTACAATTGCAAGTCCGAGGAATTATACGTTACGAATTTTGACTCCGGTGATATGTATCACCATACTTATAAGCAAAACAATATACAGGGTGTTTTTTTTTCGACCGTTCAAATTCTACGTAGTGAATGTGTAGGTCATACTCACCAACTTTTACTATGGGGACAACGTCGAAATCGCGAAAAAAAAAATCAGCTGTTTCATACAAATTGGCGGCATTACGCCGGCCGAAATGTATGAAACAGCTGATTTTTTTTTCGCGATTTCCACTTTGTCCCCCATAGTAAAAGTTGGTCAGTATGACCTACACATTCACTACGTAGAATTTGAACGGTCGAAAAAAAACACCCTGTATAAGTAAATAAAAGGTGTAAGACGAAAGAAACAAAGAAAATATATATAACTCCCTAGGGATTTTCATTCTTCCTCATTCCAAATATTATGAAAATTATATAAAGCTATTAAGGCTTAGTATGGTCCATTAACCTTGATCTAGCATAGAGTAAAACAGACAACACACGCTTGAAGTACACTGAAACAATATAGGTAAGTAAACATTTCCAGCGGTTATCAGATTTAAATACAAGCAAATTCAAGCGGGAAGCTCAAGACCAATCGGCATGGAGAGCCTCTGTCCCATCTAGTCCCCCCACCCCATAGGATCTTAAGTCAAGGGAGTAATGCTTTCATAAGTTACATTGTCATAACTTCCAATTTATACCCAGTTCAAAAGTAAGACCATATAATCTATTTCCAAGCCTTGTTACGTGTGTTGTGAAGAACAGTGCTTAACGGATTATGCAAATTACTGCACTTTACACTGGCTGCAGTCTAGGTTAGTATATCTGTGCTGCTTATGTTATGGCTTGTTTATTCCACTACGTCACGTTTTACTAAGTTACATGTCTAGTTTATTTATTTGAAGATTGGTTTTGATGATGTCAACAATGTTATTAGGTACTTCATTGAATAAAAGAATATCCTTGCAAGGCCCGAAGTCCATGATCCTACTTATAGTACTTATTAACATCGAACAAGTTTAAATTCTATTCAGTTAGAACAGCGTTGCATTTAGGACTAGCAATTGCCATAATATATAAATATAGAATTTTCTACCCTCAAAATCGATATTGCTAGCTGTAGAGTTAGGTAGGTCAGACTTTTTTTATAACACCGCCCATACATTCACATGAAAATTTGGTTAATGGAATAGAATATAGCCAATTAAAACTTAGATGGACCAATCAACAAACCAAGCTTTGCAGGGACCTGTATTAGATATAAGATTATTGTATGCAGTAACAATAATAAATAAATAATAATAATAAACTACAAATAAGTTTATACATAGGTACCTAGGTTAATTAATATAGAAATTCATAAATGAGATGTAGACGGAGTGGCACTTATCAACAATATGGGTATCTATTTCAGGACCATTTTTGAAAGGTAATTTTGTATGGCGTGCAGCTTTCGTAGGTAAGGAATCTGTTCGTCATATTCTTTTCTTCATAGAAATACAATTTTGTACACGTAATCGATGAAGTACATACATATAAGCATGATTTAATTTAACTTTTCTCTTCCACAGAACTTAGCATGACAAATACGGAGTACTAGGGCGGGCATGTGATAAACTTATACGTTTAAAGAACGAGTGTAGTGAAACGTTCCTATTGCCGGGAAATCCTGCGGGAAAAATACGCAAAGGTTACCAACGTGACCGTGTCACGAAAAGACGTGAAATAGCTATCTTCTGCTTATCTAATTCGTAATTCGAATTTTATATAATAATAACATTTCAAATACTAGTCAGTTTTTTATGTGGGCTATGCGGCTATGCATTCAATATTCATTTATATATTTGACTGTATTTTAAGTTTTTGACTGGTGTATTTTATGTAACTGAATATATTTGAGAAAAACACTATATAGGCCTCGGTGTAGTGAAAATGAAAAGTGTATATCTATAGTTACTCTACTCGCTACCCCGGCATAAATACCCTGTACTTCCTGGCTTCTTACGGCGTCTGCAGCAATGTAATATGTATCCACATTGAACTTTGCCTAAATTTCATTCCGCATATGTATGCGGACTATGCGTAACTTTAGCATATTTTTTGACTAAAACTTTATTTTCATTAAATTTTCACCGTATTGTTTTTATAAACCTACTGAATACGAGTAACGAATAACTCTACTCGCACTTATCACCGGCACCTGTAAGTAGGTACCTAAGCTTCGCTTTGTTTCAAGTTCCGGCTTCTCAATTATAATTATAATCGCTCCACGTTGTCAACATGGCAAACGAATCATACATAAATATAATCCCTGTGACAAGTACGTTTACCTCTGCCCTTTGCGAATAAACAACTACGTGTGACGGGACTGAATTCCGCGGATAGATTAGCACCCGAAATATTTTATCTGCGCGATTTACCCCGCCATCTGTCAGCAGTATTATTAGTGCCTCAGCGGCCGCTCTGGGATCTTATTCCTATGCTTACTGAGTATTTTTAAAGAACCAACATGAGTATGATCCCCGACTCAGTATTCGGTTGCCGGGGTCTAAGACACACAGTATACTGATTCGCTTGAGGCGCGCGTACTTCTTTCACGGGCAAATAACGTGAATACTGCTTTGTAACAAGGCCAAGTCACAATGGTAAGAAATGTTGATTCTGAACTTTTTATATTCTTGGGTTTTGTTACATGTTTTTTTAAGGATTACCGCCTAAAATACGCGAGTCTAAAGCTTTACTACGCAATTTATTAAAGAAATAAAGGCGCTATCCCAGTTTAGCGCATACTTCATAAGAATGTGCGCCTTGGATTGCGTACTATGTCATGTTGACCGTGAATGTGGCGCTTGGTTGATAGTGTTGATTTTATTGAGCCTACTAATTATTAAATTTGGGTAGGTTCCTAGTATGCTGCTGCTATCATATTTTTGAGATAGCAGTTTTAAAACTACCTATCACGTATTGAAACATTGTCTCTCCAAACAAAGTATTGAAACCTATAATATTTTACATCGCAAATTAAATTCTAAAACCAGTTATGATATTATTGCAAATACGGTAGCAATATTTTTTATATCCCTGTAGTTCGCTTAAACTAGAGCAGTGGAGACTGTTCAAGAGCTTACAATTTCGCCCAATTTGAAATCCTGATTTGTAGGTACTAATGAGTTTGAACCGTTATCAGTTGATGCTTTCGTGAAGGGAAACATTATGAAGAAAGCTTCGAACCCACAAAAAAAAAATTAAATTGCGGCAACTACCCCGCTAGCTTTGGGCCAGCGTGTGACCTAAAGCCCAGTCCTTCTCGTGCATGACGTATTTATATAGTCATACACAGTGTAGTATAAGAAAATCACATTCCTGATAATTTGAAGACCGAAATGTCGCATACAAAATTGCATCGTATTTAATCGTATTTAGTATAAACGCACCTTTGAAAATGTTTTTGAATAACTATATATAGGTATATACGTTCGTAAATGTTTTTTTATATGATCATATTGATCATGGTATATCAAATTATTTTTAAATGAATACGTAGGTGCCAGTTGTGGCTTGTTAAGTTTTTTTCTGGTAGCTGTGCCTATAAAAAACTTCTTCATCCAAGTTCTACGACATTAATATCTGTAAAAATGTGCTTTAAGAACCCCATTTCATGTTCTTTAATTCTGGATTTACTCTTACTTACATGGCGTAGCGAATATATCACAGTTCAAAATTACCATGATTTTTGGACATTTTCGTAAATAAGACTAAAACAAAAGAAGATAAAGAGCTGATATTATGCATACAATTATCTTAGGGTCTGCCACTACTGCACCTCAATTACCCTTTCAAAGAAATAAATTATGTCAAATAAGAAAATCTAAGAAAATAAACTTGTCAAGTCTCGATGGAGCTGATTGATTATCTCTAAAAAATAATGAAATCAAGGGTCCAATGCCAGGTGCTCCATCACACCATTGTACCAATTTCAATACTTAAGTACAACAGGTTTTGTACCCTTGTGTACCCTTCCACGGCTAAGTCATACAACATGAACTATAATAATAAAGAAATCGCAATAAAAAAGGAACCTTACACTTGGCACGACTTTGTCTAGATTTCATTACTTTCATAATAATCATAATCATAAATACTTTATTTACATAAAACATGGTAGGTAAACATACAAGAGTGGTACATTTTTAGAGATAATCAACAACTCCAGCGAGATTTGGCTAGTTTATTTACAGAATGTTTTTGTTGGTGTATAAAGGGTGTAATCGATAAAAGTGTTTAAAGGCCATAATTCCGTAAATATGAGAGATATCAGAAAACTTTTAAGTGATACGAGTAAAATTATACTAATAACTTTTTCTAAATAGATGAAGTATATTAAAAATATCAAGTTAAAACACTCCCATACATTTAGTATGACGACTTACAGCCTTAAAGAACGTCGGGTGTCGTAAGAGATAAAACTGTTAGAGATTCGTTATTTGTACGATAACAATATAATAAAATAATAATACTACCGTTTATGAAATAATTAATCTATCATTTATTCTTGAATGAAAAGTTTGTTATCTTTGAATGAACGTTTACGTACTAAATGTATAGTATGTAGTATGGAAGGGTTTGAAGTAAATATTTGGGATATTTCTGATTTTAGTTAAAAAAAGTTATTAGTGTAATTTTACTCGTTGGGTAACGTACTTTCGATATCAGTTAAAAGTTTTCTGATATCTCTCATATTTACGGAATTATGGCCTGTAAACACTTATCGATTACACCCTGTATATCTACTCCAAAGGCCGCTGGTTGTGACAGTGAGAGCGCCGGGTTTGGTAAAATTCATATTGCACATTATTCTATCCACACCTGTTCACGTTATTGTGGTATCGGTCCCGATACCTGAGAATAAAAGTTCCGGCAGAAATGCTGATGCAAAATCCGGGGTGTTTTCCGCGTTTTACAATCCAGTGTCACACGCCGCCGGTGACCGAACAATAGACGTAATGCTTTCATTCTATTCATACATCATCTGTTTTAAAGCGGTTGGCATGGTATTAAAATGAATAAATACAAAAGAGTACAATCAATGCTTCACCAATCATCGCCCACGGTGTTTGTGCACATTCGCAAAGAGCTCTCCTGTCGCTATGATTCCCTATGCATTGAGTACTTCCTAAAAGCTTTTATACAATAGGCAAGTTTATTGTTTAGTCTTGAAAATTAACAGAGACGGGTAGGTCCTAATTATATCACACTGATATATGTATGTATGGTCTCGTCACGATTTTTGTTGAAAACTAAATAAATAATAAATAGCACACAAAGTTCTGCTATCTCTTCTGGGTATACGAGTATATTAGTACCTATATCAGTTTACTTGAGAAAACTATAAAAGAACGCTCTGATTACAAAATATGTTCTTATCTTTTACACATAAGAGCCTGTTTCAAATGAATTATTTCCGTGGAAGAACACTCAAGTCATTACAAAGCAGGGGAAATGCTTCGCCTGGGGCTATAAGTGCGGTTTTATGTAATATTCTACAGCAGTTCAGCTTGCACTGCCTTAGGTAGTGACCACTAAATCCGGTGTATAGCTAATGAAGGAATCCGTATTCAGATTTCAGCCTTATTCAAGAACATCTCAAACAACTTGGCTTACTCTGGAATGCAAGGCCATACGTCAGCTTTGTTGCCCGTCATCGTCAGTTCGTCCATCTATCTGTGAAGACCATCTCGGGAATAATTGAATGTGTTACAACCGTTTCGTTGTGGATAGCACACGGCTCTGTCATAAATAATATCGTCAAAATATTACGTTTAAAAGTTAACTTAAAAAAGTTACCGCTGTTTATGCCACAAAAAACCTATCACCTCGAGGGAGTGATTTTTTGTACGGTAGTAGTCCCGTTGACCTAGAATTACGCAAGGCCTAGATACGAGTAAAATACAATTTCTTGTTAGATGAGCGTCCTTTGCGAGTTATCCGCGTCAGCTAGCGGACATCCTCAAGGAAAATAATATCATCATCATCGTCCACTACATGTAAGGTAAGCCAGTGCTCGACAGTGTCCAATTCATGACGCATTGACGCACTAACCTGTCATACATAATGGCATAAAACTGAAGGAGCACTCGTTTTTTTTTGTACGTACCTTAAAGGGTGAAATCTCAGCGTAAATCTATTTGAAAAATAAGTAATTAATATGGAAATAATATTTAAATTAAGGAATTAACAAACCGATCTATGTAAGTGCCTATGCCTCTGAAGAATTGTGACTTTTTGACATAACATCTCCTATATTTGCTATTAATAGTATAAAGTTCTGTTTGAATTTTAATTTATGGGAAATGTTAAAGAACTTATGTTTGCTTCATTGTAACGTATCTATTGGTGATTCTTCAGAAGAATTCCTGTGGACAAATCCTTGCTCATTCTACTAATGTGTCTTTGTTAAACAAATAAGTACATCATCCACTGATTGTTCCAGCTCCTGAATAAACAAATTTGAATAACGAAAACGCGCAGGCGAAATACAAACCATTTTCTTTCACCGCAACTACTTTGCCTGTTCAGTCCGACAGTGTCTTCAAGCGTTTTCGTCTTGGTTATTGTGGTCACTGAATATGTATTCAGAATTTAGGTGCTTAACATAATACTGAGAACTCCTGATGCCGGGTCATTTGCATACTTTATAATCAAATAATGTACAACTAAGCTAGCACAATGTCAGCGAACTGCACTACAATGTGAACACGTTAACTATTTCAGGAATTAAATATAGAAACGGAGTTTGAAGCCGAGTGTTAAAAGGAAGCTTTCTAAAAGCGATACTATAGGGTTTTTTAAGTACTTAAGTGGAAATGATTCTATGAATAAAAGTTACACGGATATTTTGCTGGCAGCCAGGTACAGCGTGATAGAAAAAAGCAGCGCTTTTTGGTACTGAAAAAATGTTTTGTCGAAAAAAAGGTTTCTGGCTGTCACAGGTAATTAAGTATATGTATAGGTACCCAAGTAACCATGTCATACGCAGGTAAAGAGTAAAAATGTAGGTACATAATAATGTCGAGTGAGTTGACTGGGAGCTGCCACAATCACGCAAAACAAACATTGGATTTAATTCGTTCTGGCCCGATACAATAAGCGGACGGGTAAATATGCACGGACTGCTATGCTACCGTTGTAATGAACGTTCAACTTTCATTTGGGAAATGTTGTCAATATTCTGTGGTTACACATTATTTATTTTATGAAAAATTCTTCTTCAGATAATGCAATCACTTTCTGTAATAATACACTTAGAGCCTCAGAATTTAACCCAAAGATAAATTTAAATATTAGATGTCATATAACAAAGAAAAAATACCAAGTTTAGCAACGCCGGAGATTGGATTAAACTTTATTGCTAATGGATGATAACGCCTAACCCCCTTATTCATAAATATCTCCTAACTTAGCGAGCTGCTAAGTATTGTGTGTCCCTTTAGATCTTATCAATACTATAACACAGAAAGGGACAGCCAATACTTAGCGGCTTGTTAAGTTAGGAGACGTTTATGAATAAGGGAGACACAATGCACGGTGCGGGGAACAATATTATAAATTAATAATATTTGCTGACGCTGAAATTCGAAAAATTCAGTCGCTAGCTTGAAGACCTGGACTATTAGCCAAGTTGCCAATCGCTAGCGCTTAGTAGCGTATCGTAGTTTTCCCTCTCTGTCACTCTTTCATATTAGTGCGACAAAGACAGTTATCTGCCTTTCGCTTACGATTGACGACTAAGCGCTAGCGATTGGCAACTTGGCTAAGCACCCTGGCACGTCCTCCTTTGAGCATAACTAGGACATGCAAAACGGCGTGTGAAAATAAGTCCCAACCTACCACAGAACCTTCGCGGGCTGAAAATTGATTTAATAGCTGCTAGGGAAGAATTTCCACAAAGGGATGTCAGCAGGTATGGCCAAGAAGCCATTCTGCAATCGTATATGATAAGCGATAAATCACGTGGCCTTGATAATCTATGGAAGTGGTCAAGTCTTTTCGTACGGATCTGTCATCCTCATACATTACTACTATTACTTAGCGTAGAAATACGATTGCAAAATGGTATCTTACCTAGGCAATAGGCATGCAGGAACGTTATCCAACAGTACCTATGGCTCATCGTATGCAAGCCACGGCTGGCCGGTAATATAAGTTATTGATTATGATTTATTAGGCTTCAATTATTTCATCATTAACTGCCGTTTATATTTGATTTCAATTACTTCGTTAAAGCTTACTTACACTTTTCTAACTAGGTAATAATATTATATCGATAGTACCTAAGTACTCATGTATAATATTTGCCCTTGGAGCGTGAACGCTCGAATAATCTGTTTACATTTGATTTGGATTATGACAACAGAATATTATCTGCGTGACTAATCAGTCTCATGGAACCAAATGAAACAAATTGAGTTACATAGTGTTTATTGTATACATACGCCAGTGAAAATGTAAACAGTTGTGTCTTCTTCTGTACGTATTTTAGACATTATACAGAGTGAAAAAAGATTTTGGGTCAGTGAGGGCAGCTACCAGATCCCGTTTTGCTACGCGAAAATGGTCTTAGGAGACCTTCCCGCGATTTTAAATTGATGAAGAAAGGCGTTTACAGATTTTGAAAAAAACATACAGGGTGCGAGAAAATGGTCATTTTTGACAAACTTTTTTTTATGCCAATCGTACTTGTTTCTGTTCAAGATCAAAAGCTTGTATGGGACCAAAAAAAATTTTTCGGCTAGAAAAGCCACAAATCGAGATTTAAAATTCCCATACAAATTGTATGAAAATTAAAAATTATTTATTTCACGTTCAATGTTTTTATGTCAATCGATTCCATTCCTATCCAGTACCAATAGTTTCTTAGGAGTCAACTTACGGCAACGTCCAAAAAAAGATTAAAATATTTTTTTTTTCATACATTTACTATGGGAAAAAAAATAACTTTAATCACATTATCTGCACCCCTGCACCGTACATATTAATGCTTTAATGAAAACAAAAATCAGGAACATTTCCACGATGTTACTAAAGTTAGTTATAAACTAGATGAGTACCTAACATCGTAACATAAAAGCGTGACGTTAAATTTTGATTTCTTTAAGCCCTTTAACTATGTACATTTTTCTTTAAATCGACGCACCTATACATATAGGTACTTACTTAGGTTACCTATTTTGATTTATTCCATTCAGGCGATGAATTTTGTTAACATTTCATTCCTAATATTAATTGATTCAGGTGCACTGTTAAGTGCATTTATATTTAATGCTCTTTAATCTACGCACAAAATAATAAGTATTTAATAATATTCTCTGCCCTTTCTCTGCCCCACCACAAGCTTTACTGCACGGCACAATAAGCTGCCTCCGCAAGGAAAATATTTTTTACATTTTACTACGCGTTTATTATTGAGGATTTAATCCGGGCTTTATCACTTTTATGATTGTCGACGACTGACCTCGGCATAATTAGAATAAGCCTTACTTGCTGGTTTTTTATTTCTCAGGAAAATTATTATTCAAATTATGCTTCGTTGCATAAAATAGTTATTGAGGTGTTTGGCTTGATATTTCCATGGCTGAATGTATATCATAATGCGGTATCTTTTTTCGGGGGTCTTGAAACCGACACTAACAATTTTAGACAACATTTTTCTGTACTTATATTGTGAAGCGAAAAAATGCGACTACTTATATTCTGGTATGTCTGATAAAACGCGTGTGTGTGCGCGAATCCTATTCTTTCTATAAATCTTTGTATAGTATTGTAGAGTGGTTCTTTGGTTTAATACCTAGTTTAGTTAACCACCATGCAAA
>JALPQI010028508.1:0-14056 GCA_025490895.1 Thaumatotibia leucotreta | reverse complement strand
TCAGCAGTGGACGTCTTTCGGCTGATATGATGATGATGATGATATGATGATAGTAATAATACGTATTATCTGCCGATGGACATTAGGTCCTCAAATCCCCTATCATAGCATGTCATAAGAATAAATAGTGCGCAGCCCACATCCAATCGATTCCATCAACTCCTCAACTCATCAACTCCTCGTTTTCCAATGGTGAATTCCCTTTTCTATGGCGCAAAGCGTTCGTTATACCACTGCCTAAAATTAAAAATCCCAAGTTGGTTACAAATTTCCGACCCATTTCTATTCTTCCTTTCCTGTCGAAGATCGCTGAAGCGGTGGCTCACAGACAACTGTCTAGTTTTATTTTCTCGCACCAACTTCTGAGCCCCTTTCAGTCGGGATTTCGGCCGGGACATAGCACCTGTACTGCGCTACTCAAGGTGACTGAGGATATAAGACGGGGCATGGAGAACCAAAAAGTTACAGTTCTAATCCTGGTAGATTTTTCAAATGCTTTTAATACTGTGGATCACCAAATTCTCCTTGCTCTGCTCAAACATCTCAACGTGTCAGCTGGTGCTTTAAATTGGTTCTCTGCATATTTATGTGGGCGTCAACAGGCGGTGCGAGTTGATCGTGCCTTGTCCGAATGGTGTGACATAGCCACTGGCGTGCCCCAAGGAGGTATTCTTTCACCGCTGCTGTTCTCCATATTCATTAACTTCATTACTCCGGATCTTCGCTGCTCGTACCATCTTTACGCTGATGATCTGCAACTATATGACCACTGTAATGTTATTGACCTACCTACCACAATTGAAAAATTAAATCTTGATCTCTTACATATACAGCGGTGGTCTGAGAAATTCGGTCTATTTGTAAATCCCTCCAAGTGTCAGTCCATTATCATAGGTGGCGAGCGCCAGCTTGCAAAGATCGATATTGCACCCCCCATTTATTTTAATGGCTCTCCGATTCCCTATAGCCAGAACGTGAAGGACTTAGGTGTCTATTTGGACAGCACCCTGAGTTGGAGGACACAGGTAGCTGAAATAAGCCGTAAAGTGACTGGCTCTCTACATGCGCTTAACAGGCTCAAACACTTTTTACCTGTAAAAACTAAAATATTATTAGCACAGGCATTGATCTTACCCTTAATTGACTATGGCGATGTGTGTTATCCGGACTTGAATGAAGAGCTTTTGAACAAGTTGGATCGTTTGCTGAATAATTGTATACGGTTCATTTTCTGTCTCCGTAAATATGACCATATCGACGGCGAAAAGCAAACACGTAGTAACCCACAAAAATGAAATTGTTCACCAGAGCCGAGAAACCTCCCGAATTTTGAAAAAAAAATCATAACTTTCGTATTTATGGACACATCTTATTAAAAATTGGACACAATATCTACATTTTTTTTGTCTTTAATTTCATTTAAATAAATTTCACCATAAGTTATTACAAGTGGAGTTATGTGGGTTACTACGTTTTGGTTGTTTTTTTACAGTTAGCAAACACGTAGTAACCGACGTCAACAAATGTATGAAATAGCATTTTTCTATCGTTTTTGTGGATAGCAAAAACGCAGTAACCCACTTTAAGTTTACTAAAAGTAACGGTAATAAAGTGTTAAACCACATGCTTTAGATAATTTCAATGAGCCCAGTGCTGTAACACTATTTGTTTTCGTATTGTAAGTATTTTCAAATGCATTAAATGTATTGCCAACATTTTTAGGATGACTTTTAAAGTGACTTTAATGGAATCGCGAAACAAAACACACGACTTTTCAAATGTTTCGTTAAAAATGAGAAGAGACTTAAAAGAATTAAATATGAAAATCAAACCACTTGAAGTGTAATAATCAAAAATGAAATAATTAAATTAAAAACGAAACGTATAAGTATACCTTTATCTTGAAAAATCATAATTAGACTTTTATAAAATGTATAGTTTTAGCAAAGTATAACATAATTGAGCCCAGTTTAAACAAGATAAACAACTAAAAAATCTATAAGTACTTCTATCTAGCACGTTTGAGACTGATAACATTTTTTAGTTGTTTATCTTGTATCTAAAGTATCAATCATTTATTCATAACCATGAAGATAAATTGTTATAATATTTATAATAATTTAAACGCAATATGAACTTGGTTCCTACATATAGAAAACATAATGAGATCCTATTAAATAATAAAAAAAACATCCACGCTGGACAGAAGAAACGACTAAAAAAGTATGTCATTCTATCTTTATACTACTTTTGCTCAGTCTATATCTGCAGTATCAGTTATCTTCATTAATAATCATGTAGTTCATTATTATAATATAAACACGACGTTAACTTTGTATAATATACCTATACTAACAAAAGAAAAGCCTACTTTGAATACGTCCAAATAAAAAAAATAAAAAACTAACATTGTTAATAAAATTAATCACTTTAATATTTTCTTCGGTTACTGAGATGATTGCTCATGAAATAAAAGTATAGAAACGGATAGTATATTAATTAAATTGAACTTCATCCCGATGTTTCGAACAAACAAAATAAGAAAGATAAGTACAAAAACTACCCACAAAGAAAAATTTACTTAACCACAGACAATATTAGGGTTCCGTAGCCAAAATGGCAAAAACGGAAACCTTATAGATTCGTCATGTCCGTCTGTCCGTCTGTCACAGCCGATTTACTCAGAAACTATAAATGCTACAGTGATGAAATTTGGTAATGATATGTGTTTTATAGACCGCTACAAAATCGTGATACTATATTGTAAAAAAAATAATTGGGGTTGGGGCCCTCCATACATGTAACTGAGGGATAGAATTTTTTTTTTAGTTGTATATAAGCGTGTGAGGTATCAATAGAAAGGTCTTTGAAAATGATATGAAGGTTTATATATCACATTTTTATTTAAGCTAACCGTTTTTGAGATATCAGCTGTCAAAGTCTGAAAAATGTGTCCCCCCCCTCTATTTTTTAAACTACGTGCTATAAAATAAAAAATAAAAATATTGCATATTAATAAACTCTATCAACGATTTTTAGTTTGATTAAATTATCTCTTATAGTTTTTGAGATAGGGTGATGGGGCGAGGTCATTGTGATAATGAAATATTCAAATTTTAATAGGATAGAAACAAGCTTATCACTATCACCAGCTTGGGATCCTATAGTTCATCTAATAAAGGAGCAGACAGGCTCGCATAGACCGTGAGACTAATGGGTACGACGGTATCGAGCTTTTTAGTACAGGCAATTTTTACAAATAAGAAATACGTATGTATGTAAATAATATGTATGTTTCGGTTTAGTGCATGTGGATCTTAAGAAGTACTACAAATGTTTTTTTAATAGATGTGTCCCGCTGAGTTTCTTGCCGGTACCAAAATTGGGATACCTTCCTAACAATACAATCATACAAAAGAAGGGATTTCTTCTCAGGTCAGAGGTGTAGGGATAGAACCGGCGTAGATTATTTATTTTGTTTTTGTCTTCATTTTGAAAATACTTATAAGGAATAACTAGCTTCATTTGCAATATTTGTAATATCTACAACCCTTAAAATGTCTGTGGTTTAGTATATTCTTTGTGGGTAGTTTTGTACTTATCATTCTTATTTTGATGTAAGTAGATCTATCAAATTTCCTCGATTGTCAGTCGCCCGCAGACCACGAACCCCTATAAAGTGTTCGAAACGTCGGAATGAAGTTAAATTTAATGAATATACGTGCGTTTATCCGTTTTAATTTTTTTATTTTAATCAGTAATCACTTTAGGAAAAATTCTCGTTATAATGTTTCAAAATTCCAAACACTTCGACTCACTTTCGCTCCGCGGACCGCACTGAGTGACGTCGTAAGCGTATGCGCAATGGCGGCGACTGCCACGTTAAAACGTTTTAAGGCGCGCGAATCTAAGACCCTACACCCTACAAAAGTGAAGTAATTAGTAAGTAGCTAGCTTTACGTGATCCTTGTAAACGCAGTAAAAGACAAGATTCTCTAATTTGATACTGCTAGCCAAAATATTATTTCCTGCCAAATGGCGTAACTGCAAGACTTTCAAATCTATGAGCGGCAAACACGTAGTAACCAGCATCGTCGTCAGAACAACGGGCGGTTTTAAGTGCTGTAAATGCTTTGATTTAAATAACAGAGGTTTTTTTGCTACTTACTACGTGTTTGGAGAATACATTTCAAGAAAAAGGGGAAAATTTGTAGTTCCTAATTTCCTTGTTTTTCATCATATCGGCACGCGGATGGCACCAATCGACGCGGAAAAAATCGAAGATTCCGAAAGTGCAATAAAAAAATTTTTGACCTTGTGTTGGTTACTACGTGTTTGCTTTCCAGCGTCGATATCTCCTCATTTCGCTCCAAACTTGGTTGGTTTCCTATTCGTATTCGTCGCAACATTCGTGTGCTCTGCACCCTTTTTTCTATAATTAATGATCCTAAAGCTCCTGAATATTTAAAAGATTCCTTCCTCTACTATGGTCTTTCTCGTGTCCGACAACTTCGCTCTACTGGCAACCTCTCTCTCTCTATACCTTCGCACCGTACTGGTTACATGTCAAACTCTTTCTCTGTTCAGGCAGCTCGCCTTTGGAATAGTCTCCCAGTTAATATTAGACAGTGCCCAAATAAGTTTTCTTTTAAAAAAGCTTTAAGTGAGTATTTTGTTGGTAAAATGGCAAATTCCTAGTGTCTCTGTTTGCAAGTTTCATCTGTTATTATTATGTATATGTATGTAATTTATGAATATATATATTATATATCCATATGTGTATATTTTACTCTATATTGTGTTTTTTTTTTTAAATATTAATTTATCAGTTAAGTTATAGTATTTCCCCTTTTTTTTGTAACTTTAACTCTGCATTTATCGCACCGCCTACATATTTTCTGCTTTGCCCGAAGGTTGACTGGTAGAGAATGCCTTGTAGCATTAAGTCCGCCTTTTGTACAATTGTATTTTTCTTTTTGTGCAATAAAGATTAAATAAATTTAAATAAATAAATAAATTCCACCTATCTTTGCCAGGTCATCGGTCCATCATATTGGGAGCCTTCCTACACTGCGTCGACAAGTTTATGCTTGCCTTTAAGAAATCGCTTGCCCCAACGGTAATTTTGCGGGCAATATGTCCAGCCCACTTTTTTTTTACGTTGGGAAATTGCTTTTACGCATCCTGTCCTGAGACAGGTATGACGGACTACGGAGCATTGACATCCACTACCGTCTAAAAACCCAACGAGTGCCATTTCCGCTTTTGAAGGGGTGACGCAGGATCGCTATGAGCATTCTACTGCGTCACTCCAGCGGGCAGCCGAGCTGCAGACCCAATGGGACACCAAATAGTTAGTGGCCCCAGTCCAATGACCTTTTGCATATATTGGTGTGCTAGGGTGGAGCTAGCAGATGTGCGTAGCGTCTGCGCCGACCCCCAAGCCTGCGTCGACGGAGCGGGTGTGCTGCAGGGTCATTTTCTCTCTCCTGCTCCAAGGCCTCCTTCTGCGAAATGGTATCTTCGCAAAAGGTGGTTACGGCATTCCAGCTTAAACGCGATGCTCGACAGCGAGAGATCAGCTCCTACAACCTGACTTAAAGCTGCCCGGTTAGGCGCACTGAGTCTTCCTGCGCGCCACACTCATGGCATTTTGTTGACTCTTCTCGTCTAATCCGGTGCAGATATCTGCCGAAGCACCCATGGCCAGACAGTACCTGCACCAGCCTGAAGGTCAGTGCCCCGTGGCGCCGCTTCATCCAGCGACCTAAGTGAGGCCGAATGGCTGCTATGGTTAGCACGCCGTAAGCCGATATCCCCAGGTCCACGTTCCATTGGAGAAGCATGTGATTCTGCGCTAGATCCCGGACACGCTCCGCCTCTTGATGGCTTGGGGTTTGGCCATCCTCCTTCTGCCTTGTTTTGTACCGGTATACTTCGGCAAGGACTTTGACTTGAAGTTCCCAAGGGGGATCCGCCGCCAAACTTGACGCTGCCGCCCAAGAGACTGTGCGATAGGCCCGCACTGCCCTAACCACGATAGCTCTCTGAGGTCTCCTTAAAAGGGCCTTGTTCTGCGTGGTGAGTGCATCTTCCGACAGAGGGGCTCCATACATGGAAATGCTGCGCAGGACACCTGCGTTTAATGTCTAGCCCACTGCCACTTCAGGTCACACATTTTTTGAGCTACGTTGGTGCTTTCAGTTATTTTACGGCTCTCAACATTCCTATTTCAATATTGTAGGGAACTCCTCTTTCCATCGATTAAATAGCTTATTGAGTGATCTTTTTACTAAGCCCATAGTTGGGGTAAGCTTAACTCTCACAAAAAAGTTAACTTCGATGTCAGCTTTGTAACGACAATTAAGCATTAAATATTTACGTAAATCCTCTTTATTCGTGTTTTTATATTACATATACGCGTATTCTTTCTGCATTAAATGATAAAAAAATATTTTTGTTAATATTTAATGCCTAGTTGTCGTCACAAAGCTGGCATCGAAGTTAACTTTTTTGTGAGAGTTAAGCTAATTGGATGTCCCTAGAAGTGAAAATGCCCAGTTACGTAGCACGTTTTATAGTCGTAAGTAACGCTTGGTCGAAGAATTTCGTTTTGAAATATACTGGGGGATATTGAATGAGAAGATATTGTGCTGTCCGGCACTACATTACTATTAACTTTTTTCTCAAATTTAGATCCACCCAACTGTACTAGTTGTCTGTCCCCGGTACACATGTTCGTCGTCTTTGAGCTTAGATCTTGACTGGAGTTTGTATCACAAAGACTAGATATTTGATATGGTCTTCGTTGATCTTCGTTGTATCTTAAGCCCAACGCATTCAGGGGCTCTACAGACATCAATGAGTATAGTGCTCAAGTTCTCCAAGGTTTCAACCATAATTACTTTATTTTACTACTTTATAGTCGGCAAACCGAACGTGGGTGGTATAACTGATATACTGCCCACAAACATGGAAGACCTGCAAAAACTTATTGTCTCAGGAAAGTTTGAAAGGAAAAGACCGAGCCCCATGCACTGGACAGACCAAATCCGCACCGCACTCAACATTCAGGTTGCTGAAGCGGTCCACGCTGCCAAAGATCGGGGCCGTTGGCGAAAGATCGTAAAAGAGAAATTGATAACTTGATAATCAAGACCCCCGGCATTGCGGTATCGTTGCAAGGAGTCTACTTGGTACCGCTGGAAGTAATGTATAGTATTTGTTTATGAATAAGAGGGTAACCCCTTACTCATAAACGTCTCGATCGATTCAAATGCTTCATAGGCCACGAACGGTAACGAGAGGGGCAAGTTATACCTCTCGGTCTTCTGTATAACCTGACGTTGCTTGTGCAAAAACCGAACCGGCTTGTTCGGGAGGCTGGATGTCGTCGAGCCTAAGTATCTACGTGTAATGAGTGATGACACTCGATAGGCTGATATTTTATTTCCTGTATAAGAGCATTATGTAAATACATAAAGCAAACACGAAGCTTACTATTTAGTATTTAACACATAAGAAATAAGTCTGTTATTCAGTCAAGGCCACGCCGATTTCACGCCGACCATTAGTCGGCGGCGGCGGCGTGGCGAAAAAGGTCGGCGGCGGCGTGACGCCGGCGCGGCGCACACGTCTACTCTGGATCTGGTAGCTGCGCTCACAGACCCAAAAAGAATTTCCATCCTGTCCAGCAGCATAATGTAAATGTTCCATCTATGAGCACCTACTAAGTACTTGACAATTGGCATGTAGCGATTTTGAATATATAGTGTGTGTTTTTCAAATCGACATTGGTTTTAAGTAACGATAGATTAAAGTGCTGTTAACCATTTTATCAAAATAATATAACGAATACTTTTTATAATTAAGAGTAATTAATAAAAAAAAAATCGGGCATCAATGTAATGTCAAACATTTATTATTTGACGTTTCAGAGAGGAAGAGCTAGTTTCGTTTCCATTTTAATTCGATCAAATCATTAAAGTAACTCGAAACTGTTGCCGACGTTAACTTATTAACTGAATCATCCCTTACTAGAAAACACAGCAATTCAAAACATTCGAGATTTTGATCACAACAAATTTACATCAACAATTATTTCTGTATCTTAGCCACCACATTTTGAATCGCATTATTCACTGAACTAAACTGATATCAAAAATCACTGCACATACATTGTCACTTTTTAGAAATCACATTAGGTACCTAGTTCAATCCTTTTTATTAAATTTATTAGGCAAGTCCCTGTCGCTCAATAAACTTGATGTTATCTTAACACTTTAACCCAATCAATGTGAAGTTTTCAATCGGTACATAAACAAAACAATCATCTGCTACCGGCTTCTTAGTTAACACAAAATTACCTAGCGTTCAATTGTCTCTGTCACACTAATAAGAAAGAATGACAAAGACGGAAAACTACGATACACCCTGGGCTGTTAAGTCCTTTTCTTACGAACAAAGTCACTTGTCATGATATTGACGGTCTTATCAACGAAAAGTGTCACCGACATGTAGGATGTACATAGGTAATTGTCATAGTCACTATGAAACTGTGTGCCAGGATGTCACTAAGAGCGAAATTTCAATGAAATCACATGTCAATTGTTGGGTTTAATTTTATTACTGATACATTGCGTGCCCAATTAATTTGTATGATTTTTTTTGTTATTTTTTAACTAAATAATTATGCTAATTTCAGTTCATCATCATCATCATCATATCAGCCGAAAGACGTCCACTGCTGAACATAGGCCTCCCCCAAAGATTGCCACAATGACCGGTCCTGCGCCACCCGCATCCAGCGGACGCGGACGAATTTCAGTTCATTAGTACTTATACTTTCACCCCTTAAAATCAATTTCGGTATGAAAGACACACACTGTACATATTATAAATATATTACTATGAGTTCAGTAGGTACTATTAGATATTCATGAATTATTTTATTACTGTGGAGTGCCTAGGCAGTAGGCAGCTCCGAGAAATGGTGGCCGGTTGTGGAGCTGCGAAATATTCAGCGCAACTAACGACAAATATTCTCTGTGTAATGAAGTGAATCATATCAGATAACTATTATTTCCATTATTAAAATATTTTCTTAGGCTAGGTATTTTATAAAATCAATATAAAAAGCTAAAATACTAAAACAATACAAAATATAAACACTACAAAAACCTAACCTAGGGTGCCGCCGGCAACGGAGCGGGCCCAAGCTGCCGGTGGATAATGTCGCAGAGAGAGGAACCGACGGACTATTCGCGCCGTGTCCAGGATTACCGCCTTCTGCACCCGACCCTTGATCCAGCCATCTAGCGATATGTATTTCCATAATTGTTATTATTAGCTTCTCTTGTTCCGCTCACTCTTTAGCTGTTTTTCTCAATGGTTGATTGATAGGATTAGGTTATTATACGATTTAGGTATATTTGTGCAATAAAGTTTAAATAAATAAACGACGAGAGGTACTAGAGCAAATGTTTAGCGAAATCGTGAGAGCAAAATATTCGGTGATAGTTACTCATGAAATAAGTACAAGAAGTAGGTTGTTTGGGAACATTGTCATTGCACAAGTGTTGCGCAATTGTTGAAAGTGTTTTGTAAAACGTGTTACATTTACACTTTTTCGTTAAATTCTGTTCCGGTCTAATTTAAAATAAGTATCTGTATTTAAAACAAGGATTATAGTACAAAGCAGTGTAAACGCCTTCAAAACGTTATCAAGTCCCACTGTGATATTCCAGCAGGGCTTTGCCAAGGATCTGAAATCCTCCGATACGCGCGCAGTCTGCGGTGCGTAGATAGTAATGGCTCGCAGCCCATGCCGGGTGCGATCCTGGCGCTGTGGTCTCTCTTTGTGGGCCGAATACCGTATATGTGGACATAATAATAATCGGCTCTTTCGTATGGGAAGTGTACCAGTAACTATTCAATTTGAGATAACTGTAGGTATTATTTTTTTGATTAAGTGAATCATAATTTGTTATAAGAAATATATAGGTAGGTATGTAGCTGAAAGCTTCGACATATATAAGCGAACATAATAAAATAGTGGTATGACGTAGTAGCACAAGTCCGCGCCTGCGCGCCGGCGGTGGGCGGGCGGGCGGCGCTGAAGGTCACCAACAAGTTGCAGGCGACAGCATCAGCAGTTGCACTCGCTTGCAAGTTGCTGAAGGACTCGTGCACTTCCAGAACCTTCCGCGAACAGTGAAACTTCCCTCTCGATACTTGGGTAAGTATTTCTTTAAATGCTCAGATTATTATGAAAACTTAAATATTAATTAGGGAAAAGATTATCACTTACAGAATGCATTGTTATAAATAACGAGGATAGTAAGAAATTATTTAAACTGGCTTTCTATATAATAAAAACACTTTTAAAGTGAGTTGAATGTATTATTACTTTCGAATTTTATCATGAATGCCTAGCAGATATAGAACGAAATTCGGAAACTCGCAACTTCAATGCAGTTATTAAACCATCATCTTTAATTCTTTATATAAAAATTGAAAGCCCCCTAGGCCTAGCCGACAACGCAACACGATCAAAGACTTTTGTAAAACAAAAGAAAGCATGTTTAAATAATAATTATTTGTTTTAATAAGTTATACAGGTGGTGATCTCGTAAATAAACATCGATATCGTACAAAATTTAACTAGTAACGACTATTAAAGTTTTTTGATAGCATTGTATCTGGGCATTTCTATGAAAATAGGTCGTGTTTTAAGTGCAATAATATAATAGATAAAGTTGAATACATTCGTAAATAGAAATGCCCGTCTACGGAATAATAGGGTTGATTTCTTGTGTTTAATTTCATGGCTAAATGTAGTAAATGTGCAGAAAACTTGCTATTTTTTAACAAAAGAACTATATTTTTTTATAAATGTTACTATTAGATTCTATACGGGTCGGAACTATGGGTGCAGAACATTAACTTAACTTGGACATAATTATGGGAACTCTTTAGCCAAGAAAAATGCGAATATTATTGAAAAATATGCATCCAATTTTATTACTTATCTCTAAATTTTGAACTTACAACGTTTGAGTGAGTAGATATGTATATTTTATGGATGTATGTGCTCTTTAATGTCCACTTGAAAAGTTTTGTTAAAGTTTTGCACCCATAGTTCCGACCCCTAATTATTATACTGAAATATAATTTGTACGGCATTCATGTACATAAACGCAATATTTCCCTGTCAATATAGCAATTTTCTATGACTAGTTTTGCGATACCCTGCCGACGCTGATTGGCAACGGTGACGTCGGAATGTTTAACAAGTTTATCAAAAGTGTTCGAGCTCCTTGCGCGATGTCAAAACTTTAGTCATTAGATCCGATTTTTGTATTGTTGAATGCATAATGCATGGTCCCATTGATGTTTGATATGCGCAGTAAACTGCATTATATCACTTTAGCGATAACACTCTGAACACACGAAATACACAAATAAGCGCGGCCGTGGACCGGTCTAATGTGAGCCACCCTTTTAGCCTGTTAGGCAAATGTTTTGTATATTATACTGTGTTCATAAGCAAATTTAAGACTTTATATGTTTTAATCGGTCGATTTCCACCGAAAAGTTGCAAAAAAAGTGCGATACAGGGGTTTTGTTTCTGCCACCAATGCAACAAAATTGAAAATTGCCAACATAATTGCAAAAATCAGTTCTTATAAAATAAATCTCTTTATCTGTTTTTCCTTAAACGAAACCGAATCGTGTTGGGTATTTGAACTGCACCCGACATTACTCGATAGTTTCGTTTTCCGTCTAATTATGTATAGACACCAATCGCCAGTAGACAACAACAAAATGCAAACAAATACGGCTAACAGTGTATATACGAGGTATTTTTTTTTTTACTTTAAATTAAAAGGAAGCTTATTTAAGGTCAAGTACACCCTCGGTCAATGAAAACGGGTCGGGTATAACTTTTCATAGAAAATACTGTAATCACGCTGATTTCAAATATATTTTGAGAATGTGTAAAGGTTTTATGGAATCCAATTGAATATTAAAATGTATTAGAATTTCCCTGATTTTTCCATTGAATCCATTAGAAATGTAACTTTATCGTCCGATATCTTCGTGTATATAAAAATAGCAAAATAAATCATGATTTAAATAAAGCCCCATTTTTCATAAATTTTTGGCGGTTTTTTAAACACTCTTACTGTTACTGTTTTTGAATTATTAAAATAATAAGTTTAAAGACAGAACAAGTGTATTGCAACATTCTATTACATCCTAATGTTACCAGTCACCTGAGATTAATATTTATTAAATTTTATTCTTAAGGTTCTCTTACACCTTTCATTTATTTTGTATGATTTTTCATTTTTTTTCGAAGACATTTTATATAATATTTTTTCTACTCCCGTACTTTTACTTATCATTTACAGGGTCGTGACACACCTTTTAGCCCCTACCTTATAGATGTCAAGACAAGTCTATATTGTCTATTCCCTATAAACGCATTCGGGCATACACGCAGTGCGTTTTTGGATTTTAAGACACCTCGTGTATACAAGACGTAATTGAAATACATGGTTGGCAACCTAATTTTAAATGTAATTTCTGATTAATAGTTTTTTTTTAATTTTCGTCCTTAGGGACAGGCGAAAGCACTAAGCCATTCTGCCTTGATGAATAGTAAACCATAGAGGAGCTTTCCTTTTTCATTTTGATGTCTCCCGCCCGACCTTGATTATTAATAAAATTGTGTTTGCCTAATAATATTTTTCAAATTTACAATTTTTATTTTAAAATAAGTGTAGAAAAAGTATTGAATGCAACATTGTTTAACTGAGTCAAAAACTGCTCGTGGCGTCTTTAATAACAATTTTCAGTACAGTTGGTGTTTTTTTTTACGCGCTAGTGCGAGAAGTGGTTCATTCTATATCAGGTCGAAATCTTCGGAGTGCCATATGTACTGAAAAACGTCGTACGATACACGTGCGAAAAGGAAATTAGTAGCCCGTGTAGATTTAAAGCACTCCCTTCGATCGTGCTTTAATTTATCTCCAATCGTTTCGAACTTTATTTTTTCGCACTTGTATCGAAATTCGATCGAATAGCGATTTTATTCTACTTATTAGTTATTTTTGTTATAGCGATAACAAAAATACAGCATCTTTGAAATTTTCAACTATCTAACAATCACGGTTCACGAGATATAGCTTGGTGACGGACGGACAGGCACAAACTGAGCCTTAGTAATAGGGTCCAGTTTTACCCTTTGGGTAAAGAACCCTAAAAACCCCAGGGAGGGTATTCAGCGACCTAATTCCTTACTAACAACGGAAACGCACTTATGTTTGGATACCTATGTACCTACAATATTACGCAGTTAAGCCTTGTAGATCTGTCCTTTACCTCAATATCTACAACATTATCCAATGTAAAACCTCCTCATCCTTGTGACTTGTTAATTGTACCTAATGGTGAAAACGAATCGCGATGAGAATTCACGACATTTAAAAATTTGTAAATTGTGATAAATCGAAAACCATTTCGGTAAATAATATATGCTCCCTGAATGCTTTGAGGCAGTTATCTTATTTTTTACCTTTTTATTTCGAGAATAACACGAAATAGTTATTTATTATACAAGTGTGGAAAATAGCCTTTTTTCAGGACGAGTGTCGGTGGCTATAAAACCGATACGAGTTATAAATAAAGCCTACATTTCAACATGTGTATTATATAGTACGGTCAAATCGTACATTAAACTCGCAAACAAGTAAAGCTGCATTTTTGGTATGTTATTTAGACACGATAGCGCAGTATAAAACCACATTTTGCAAGCAAAAAAAAAGTTGTGCTAGCTGCGTTATACGTGAAAAACTGTGAAATTTACTGTCTTTTTTTAGTTTCTGATTTTTATAAAAAAAGCCTTACGTTTTTTGACAATATGTATCAGGTAACGTTTAAAGACTAATAAATTTTCAACAAGTTGAGATAACATGCATTACCGTAGGTCTTATAGTTTCAGAGATTCGAGACTTCAAATATTACCCTGTTTTGTAAGCTAGATAAAATG
>JALPQI010028506.1:0-13485 GCA_025490895.1 Thaumatotibia leucotreta | reverse complement strand
TGGCAAAGAGCAAGCTACGCTAACTGCGGCCTACGAACTGCTGGAGAAGGCGACCAAGTTACGAGTGCCGTGTGACGAGGTAACATTCGAAAGTGTCTCAGAGATTTTAGAATGTTCCATGGTTATGAGTTCTAGAATGTTCGATCAGCGAGGCAAAGAGCAAGCTACGGTAACTGCGGCCTATGAACTGCTGGAGAAGGCGACCAAGCTACGAGTGCCGTGCGACGAGGTAACATTAGGAAGTGTGTCATAGATTCTCGAATTTTCCATGGTTATGAGTTCTAGAATGTTCGATCAGCGAGGCAAAGAGCAAGCTACGCTAACTGCTGCCTATGAACTGCTGGAGAAGGTGACCAAGCTACGAGTGCCGTGTGACGAGGTAACATTAGGCAATATGTCAGAAATTCTCGAATTTTCCATGGTTATGAGTTCTAGAATGTTCGATCTGCGAGGGAAAGAGCAAGCTACGCTAACTGCGGCCTACGAACTGCTGGAGAAAGCGACTAAGTTACGAGTGCCGTGTGACGAGGTAACATTAGGAAATGTTTCAGAGATTTTCGAGTTTTCCATGGGTTCTAGAATGTTCGATCTGCGAGGCAAAGAACAAGCTACGCTAACTGCGGCCTACGAACTGCTGGAGAAGGCGACCACGCTACGAGTGCCGTGCGACGAGGGGTAACATTAGGAAATGTGTCATAGATTCTCGAATTTCCCATGGTTATGAGTTCTAGAATGTTCGATCAGCGAGGCAAAGAGCAAGCTACGCTAACTGCTGCCTATGAACTGCTGGAGAAGGTGACCAAGCTACGAGTGCCGTGTGACGAGGTAACATTAGGCAATATGTCAGAAATTCTCGAATTTTCCATGGTTATGAGTTCTAGAATGTTCGATCTGCGAGGGAAAGAGCAAGCTACGCTAACTGCGGCCTATGAACTGCTGGAGAAGGCGACCAAGCTACGAGTGCCGTGCGACGAGGTAACATTAGGAAATGTGTCATAGATTCTCGAATTTTCCATGGTTATGAGTTCTAGAATGTTCGATCAGCGAGGCAAAGAGCAAGCTACGCTAACTGCTGCCTATGAACTGCTGGAGAAGGCGACCAAGCTACGAGTGCCGTGTGACGAGGTAACATTCGAAAGTGTGTCAGAGATTTTCGAATTTTCCACGGGTTCTAGAATGTTCGATCTGCGAGGCAAAGTGCAAGCTACGCTAACTGCGGCCTACGAATTGCTGGAGAAGGCGACCAAGCAACGAGTGCCGTGCGACGAGGTAACATTCGGAAACGTGTCAGAGATTCTCGAATTTTCCATGATTCCTAGTTCTAGAATGTTCAATCTGCGAGGTATAGAGCAAGCTACGCTAACTGCGGCCTACGAACTGCTGGAGAAGGCGACCAAGCTACGAGTGCCGTGCGACGAGGGTAACATTCGGAAATGTGTCAGAGATTTTCGAGTTTTCCATGGGTTCTAGAATGTTCGATCTGCGAGGCAAAGAACAAGCTACGCTAACTGCGGCCTACGAACTGCTGGAGAAGGCGACCAAGCTACGAGTGCCGTGCGACGAGGTAACATTTGAAAGTGTGTCAGAGATTTTCGAATTTTCCATGGGTTCTAGAATGTTCGATCTGCGAGGCAAAGTGCAAGCTACGCTAACTGCGGCCTATGAACTGCTGGAGAAGGCGACCAAGCTACGAGTGCCGTGCGACGAGGTAACATTAGGAAATGTGTCAGAGATTCTCGAATTTTCCATGGGTTCTGAAAAAAATTGTGACATTTTCCCTGACTTTGCTCACGCCCTAAGTTTCTCTGATATAAAAATGATATATATAAAATTTTATTGAGATTGGACAACGTTTAAAGGTTGCACACTTTTGAAAGTAAAGCCAAAGCCCCATACATTACGAAAAAAATTACTTTGTTATAAATTAATCAAATATAATGAACCAACACTAAAAAAGAATGGAAAAGTCGAATTTAATGTCATATATTAAAAATGAGAACTTATTCTTTGGAAGTAGGTATAAATTCTAAAAAATATTTATAGGGCACTTTTATGAAAACCTAATTCTCAGTGTTTTACAGTAAAACACTGAGAATTAGGAATTATTATAGTTATGAAACTAGTAAAACTTTTACTAGTTTCATAACTATAATAGATTAGTGTACTATATGTAAACATCCAATTATGGCCTAAAATTAAGTAAAAAACCGGGATCTAGGTTACTTTATAAATAATACCATATTAAGGTTATAGTAAATTCACACACGTGCTTAAAGAATAAAATTCTTTTGATATTTGACGATAGAATCTACTTTCCCAAGTAAATTTAGTGTTGGTTCATTATTTTTTATGAATTTATAACAAAGTAATTTTTTTCGTAATGTATGGAGCTTTGGCTCCACTTTCAAAAGTGTGCAACCTCTAAACGTTATACAATCTCAATAAAATTTTAAATATATCATTTTTATATCAGAGAAACTTAGGGCGTGAGCAAAGTCAGAGAAAATTTCACAATTTTCAAAAATGAAACACCCTACTGTGCAATAAAGGTTAAATAAATAAATTAATAAATAACTCGTTCTCGAAACGTGTGTTTCACCGATCCTTTAATCACACATTTCCAGGTATGCTACCGCGTGATGATGCAACTGTGCGGCATCCACTGCCTGCCAGTGCTAGCCGTGCGGCTGCTATTCCTGATGAAACGCGCCGGGCTACAGCCAAACGCCCTCACGTACGGCTACTACAACCGCTGCGTGCTCGAGGCGCCGTGGCCGCAAGACATGCCCAGGTATTATAACCTAAGGAACACCACAAATTTAGCTATAGTTAAGCCTCGATTTACTCACTTTGATAAAAGGGCATTTTCGCGAGAAGAGATCCAAAAACTTATTTTTCTGAAACAGGTAAATTTTATGTTTTTCCTCCTTAAAAAAAAATTTACCCACCTTAAAAAAATTTTTTTTGGATCTCTTCTCGCGAAAATGCCCAAAAGCATTAATAATAATGCTATTAAGGTGTACAATAAATTAAACGACGAGTTAAAACAGTGTAGTGATATACATACATTCGACAGAAGACTGAAGCAGTATTTTATCAATAAACCATATTATAATATTAATGAATATTTTGCAAATGCACTAGATTAGACACTAAGTTATTCACGTTTTTATTAATTTGACATTTCATATTTCGTATTTTGGCTAATTTATTTCTTTAGTACCTATATATTATAAATAATCAAATGCAGTTGGAAAATGAAGAATTTTGTGTATATAAATTTGTAAATAATATATTATATGTATATTTGCATGTACATCTGTATACTTATGTGGCAAATAAAATGATTTTGATTTGATTTGATTTTGATCAAACCGGAATCAGAAGGGGATTTGAAAGTACTGTTGACACAACCAATGACACAACATTTTCCAAGAAAAGAGTTGTTTATAGATAAGATAAGATAAGATTTATTTATTGTAAACTGTGTACATAAGGATCATAATACATAAAATCAGTATCAACAGTAGCTCATTTCGAGCGTACATTAATTGGCCTTAGACTAAGCTTATAATAAGCATTACATTACATAATATGTTCACTATTTATTAAAATTTGACATAGATAAAATTCATTTAAGTTATAATACTTATAATAAACATTGTCCGTCAGAAAGTTCTTTAACGTGCATTTAAATTCGTTGTCTTCCAAGATCTTTATATAATTAGGAAGGGCATTAAATATACGTATTGCCATCATAAAGGCGCTCTTTTTAAACAGTGCGTTACGTGCTCTGGGGCATAACATGTTAAATTTATATTGCTCACGCACATTCTCCTTTAGTGAAGATTTCTTGGTGAAGTAATGAATATTTTTCTTCACGAAAAGGCAAAGCTCTGAGAACATATATACCTATTAAAGTGAGAAACCGTTTATCCTTGATAACTTGTCTGAGAGATTGATCAGTATTCATTCGATAAATTGTTCGCAAGCATCTTTTTTGGAGAACAAAAGTACTTTGAATTTCTGCTGAATTCCCCCAAAAAATAATCCCGTAGGTTAGTAATGGATACACATTGCCATAGTAAGAGTTTCTTACTACACTTTCAGAACAAGATCCCGCCAGAATAGACAAGGCATAGCATTGTCTGGAGAGTTTAGAATTTACTGCGGTTATATGATCTTTCCAGCTTAAAAATGTGTCAATGGTAACACCAAGAAATTTAATATGACTTACTTCTTGTATCGCAGTGGATTCCTTCATAACGTTTAATTGCACGGGAGCAGATTTACGATTTCTAAACTGGATGAATTTCGTCTTACTAAGATTAACCTTAAGATTTATGGTTTCAAGCCAGTGAACTACTTTATTTAGGGTCATATTTATATTGTGCTCTAAAGACAGCTCATTCGATTTATTACCAGTGAAAAGTATTGTAGCATCGTCTGCAAACAAGACGCACAGTTCCTTCACTATTAGAGGAAGCTCATTTAAATAAATTAAAAATAAAAGGCGTCCCAAAATACTCCCCTGCGGTACTCCTATATTAGTAATTTCAAAGTCAGACAACGCACAATCTAGGGTTTTCTGTTCTTTAAGATAATTCACAACCATTGTTGCTTGATTTCTGCCAGATAAGTATGAATCAAATATCCTATGGGCATATAGATGTAGTGAGTAATTAATCAATCTATTGTCTGTAACTCTGCACTTAAACTATGAATATTTGAATATAACCATGAATATATCCTAGATTGACTTATACACTGTTGTGTCAACAGTACTTTCAAATCCCTTTCTCATCGCGGTTTGATAATAGATTATAACAGTAGTAGTAGTTTGGCAGACCGAGAAGGAGATGGCAGGACGACCTGAGTGCTTAGCCAAGTTGCCAATCGCTAAATCGTCAATCGTAAACGAAAGGCAGCTAACTGTCTTTGTCGCACTAATACGAAGGAGTGACAGAGAGGGAAAACTACGATACGCTACTAAGCGTTAGCGACTGGCAACTTGGTTAAGCACCCTGGACGCGTTCTATCCAAATTGGCGGGAGAACTGTGACGACCGGGCCGAATGGAGGAAAAGAGTGACCTTTGCCCAGCAGTGGGACACTAAACCGGGCTAATAATATAATATAATAAAGTACTTTTTTTCGGTCACATCGCCAGAAAAGAGGGGCATAATCTTGAGCAACTTATCGTTACTGGCAAGATTGATGGCAAACCAACAATCGAGGTGGATCAAGAAGCCGCAGCCCAATAAGATGGACAGATCAAGTCCGTTCTGCGTTGGGTACCCAGCTACACACTGCACTACAGGTGTAGTGAGAAATTACTTGCCTTCGGAAACGTTCGTAAACACATGCTGTTTCAGGCAGTGTCACCGAGTCTGACTGAAGTAGCATGACAGTTATTACTGTCAGTCTCAGTGAGATAAACTGAAACAGCATGACGTTGACGAACGTTTCCGGAGGCAAGTCATTTCTCACTACATCTGTACACGATGCCAAGAATAGGCACAGGTGGCGGGACTCCGTAAGACAGAAGCTCATACCACGGGGGCTTCACGACCCTCAGCAATATACGACGCAAGGAGGCGAGCATAGCCAGAGAATCATATCGCCAGTTTTTACGCTAATGTTATATCATATCTCAAAAAGGACATGCATACAGTTTTTTGTTTCTACTGTTACTTCCAAATTTAGTTTGCCAGACTATACAGGGTGTAATCGATAAGTGTTTACAGGCCATAATTCCGTAAATATGAGATATATCAGAAAACTTTTTACTGATATCGAAAGTACGTTACCCAACGAGTAAAATTACATTAATAACGTTTTCTAAATAGATGAAGTAATATTAAAAATACTAAGTGAAAACGCTCCCATACATTTAGTATGACGACTTACAGCCTTCAAGAATGTCGGGTGTCGTAAGAGTTAAAACTATTAGAGATTCGTTATTTGTACGAATACATTGTAATAAAATAATAATACTACCGTTTATCAAATAGTTAATCTAACATTGATTCTTAAATGAAAAAATATTCGTATTAATCTAGTCTTTGAATGAACGGTTACGTATTAAATGTATGGAAGGATTTGAAGTTAATATTTGAGATATTTCTGATTTTATTTCAAAAAAGTTATTAATGTAATTTTACTCGTTGCGTACTTTCGATATCAGTTAATTTTTTTCTGATATCTGTCATATTTACGGAATTATGGCATGTAAATACTTATCGATTACACACTGTATAATGTTTTTTTGTCGACAGCGGGTCCCAGCTGCTATGGAACAAGCTCCGCATCGCCGTGATGGGCGCCGCGCTGTTCCGCAAGGCGGGCGCCCAGCGGGCCAGCCGCGCCGCCGGCTCCGGCCTCACCGCCGGCAGTAAGTCCTCCACTAGCGTCCACAGCGGCTCCCAGCTACTGTGGAACAAGCTCCGCATCGCCGTGATGGGCGCCGCGCTGTTCCGCAAGGCGGGCGCCCAGCGGGCCAGCCGCGCCGCCGGCTCCGGCCTCACCGCCGGCAGTAAGTCCTCCACTAGCGTCCACAGCGGCTGTCGGCTGCTGTGGAACAAGCTCCGCATCGCCGTGATGGGCGCCGCGCTGTTCCGCAAGGCGGGCGCCCAGCGGGCCAGCCGCGCCGCCGGCTCCGGCCTCACCGCCGGCAGTAAGTCCTCCACTAGCGTCCACAGCGGCTGTCGGCTGCTGTGGAACAAGCTCCGCATCGCCGTGATGGGCGCCGCGCTGTTCCGCAAGGCGGGCGCCCAGCGGGCCAGCCGCGCCGCCGGCTCCGGCCTCACCGCCGGCAGTAAGTCCTCCACTAGCGTCCACAGCGGCTGTCGGCTGCTGTGGAACAAGCTCCGCATCGCCGTGATGGGCGCCGCGCTGTTCCGCAAGGCGGGCGCCCAGCGGGCCAGCCGCGCCGCCGGCTCCGGCCTCACCGCCGGCAGTAAGTCCTCCACTAGCGTCCACAGCGGCTCCCAGCTACTGTGGAACAAGCTCCGCATCGCCGTGATGGGCGCCGCGCTGTTCCGCAAGGCGGGCGCCCAGCGGGCCAGCCGCGCCGCCGGCTCCGGCCTCACCGCCGGCAGTAAGTCCTCCACTAGCGTCCACAGCGGCTGTCGGCTGCTGTGGAACAAGCTCCGCATCGCCGTGATGGGCGCCGCGCTGTTCCGCAAGGCGGGCGCCCAGCGGGCCAGCCGCGCCGCCGGCTCCGGCCTCACCGCCGGCAGTAAGTCCTCCACTAGCGTCCACAGCGGCTCCCAGCTACTGTGGAACAAGCTCCGCATCGCCGTGATGGGCGCCGCGCTGTTCCGCAAGGCGGGCGCCCAGCGGGCCAGCCGCGCCGCCGGCTCCGGCCTCACCGCCGGCAGTAAGTCCTCCACTAGCGTCCACAGCGGCTGTCTGCTGTGGAACAAGCTCCGCATCGCCGTGATGGGCGCCGCGCTGTTCCGCAAGGCGGGCGCCCAGCGGGCCAGCCGCGCCGCCGGCTCCGGCCTCACCGCCGGCAGTAAGTCCTCCACTAGCGTCCACAGCGGCTGTCGGCTACTGTGGAACAAGCTCCGCATCGCCGTGATGGGCGCCGCGCTGTTCCGCAAGGCGGGCGCCCAGCGGGCCAGCCGCGCCGCCGGCTCCGGCCTCACCGCCGGCAGTAAGTCCTCCACTAGCGTCCACAGCGGCTCCCAGCTGCTGTGGAACAAGCTCCGCATCGCCGTGATGGGCGCCGCGCTGTTCCGCAAGGCGGGCGCCCAGCGGGCCAGCCGCGCCGCCGGCTCCGGCCTCACCGCCGGCAGTAAGTCCTCCACTAGCGTCCACAGCGGCTCCCAGCTACTGTGGAACAAGCTCCGCATCGCCGTGATGGGCGCCGCGCTGTTCCGCAAGGCGGGCGCCCAGCGGGCCAGCCGCGCCGCCGGCTCCGGCCTCACCGCCGGCAGTAAGTCCTCCACTAGCGTCCACAGCGGCTGTCGGCTGCTGTGGAACAAGCTCCGCATCGCCGTGATGGGCGCCGCGCTGTTCCGCAAGGCGGGCGCCCAGCGGGCCAGCCGCGCCGCCGGCTCCGGCCTCACCGCCGGCAGTAAGTCCTCCACTAGCGTCCACAGCGGCTGTCGGCTACTGTGGAACAAGCTCCGCATCGCCGTGATGGGCGCCGCGCTGTTCCGCAAGGCGGGCGCCCAGCGGGCCAGCCGCGCCGCCGGCTCCGGCCTCACCGCCGGCAGTAAGTCCTCCACTAGCGTCCACAGCGGCTCCCAGCTGCTGTGGAACAAGCTCCGCATCGCCGTGATGGGCGCCGCGCTGTTCCGCAAGGCGGGCGCCCAGCGGGCCAGCCGCGCCGCCGGCTCCGGCCTCACCGCCGGCAGTAAGTCCTCCACTAGCGTCCACAGCGGCTCCCAGCTACTGTGGAACAAGCTCCGCATCGCCGTGATGGGCGCCGCGCTGTTCCGCAAGGCGGGCGCCCAGCGGGCCAGCCGCGCCGCCGGCTCCGGCCTCACCGCCGGCAGTAAGTCCTCCACTAGCGTCCACAGCGGCTGTCGGCTGCTGTGGAACAAGCTCCGCATCGCCGTGATGGCCGCGCTGTTCCGCAAGCCTACCGGAACAGGCCAATAAACTAGACATTGCATCTACAAACAACTCTTTTTAACGGACTTCAAAAAAAGGAGGAGGTTCTCAATTCGACTGATTTTTTTTTGTATTATATATGTTCTCCGAGAATTGATAACCGATTTTTTTTTTTGAGATCGAACGTGTATAACACTGAGATGGCCCCGTTGGCACCAAGTTGTAATCTGATGATGGGATCTTGGAGAAATCGAGGGACCTCTTCAATTGTTACAGGAAAATTTATGGCGCTTTTGGTAATTTTCATTCATTTACAAGAATTTGCATTCAGAACGTAGGATTTGAGGAAAACATTGATGGAAACAAATCAGGGCTCTTAGAGTAATTGGTTAAAGTCGATTTTTTTTTAATTTGGTGATTATCTTGGTAAATGTGTCATTTGTCGTGTCAACAATACTCTCGAATCTTTCTGATTGTGATTTAATAATATCACAGTTTTGTCGCAAAGCAGCCAATTATGTGGGAAATCCCTTTCTGATTGTGGTCTGATAATATCACAGTTTTGTCGCAAAGCAGCCAATTATGTGGGAAATCCCTTTCTGATTGTGGTCTGATAATATCACGGTTTTGTCGCAAACTAGTTATGTGGGAACTTGACCGAGTATCTATTTTCAGGTGTGGGCACGCTGCCACGCGTAGTTTCAGCGGCAGGCATGGACGGCGATTTAAGTGGCCTCGCGTTGGCCGCCTGCGAACCTGCGCACAGCAGGACTAGTCTCGACGAAGGTACATTTATTTACATTATAACTTGTCTTAAAAACTTCTTTTTGATTGCAATGCTACCACAATGTGTTCTAATATCACTACACTTTTTTTCTGACAATCAAAAAATAAGAATAGACATGACATACACGGTGCTCGTGAGAATTCCGAAAGATTTTAATGCTGAATTCCTGAGCATATTTAGAGTATTTAATATCATATAAAATTTCCTGGATTCGGCTTGGTTCCAGAGATAATTAACCTTTTTTCGAAAAAGATTTTCGACGCAACTTGTCTTAAAACTTATTTTTGATTGCAATGCTACCACAATATGTTCTAATATCACTACACTTTTTTTCTGACAAACAAAAAATAAGAATATACATGACAAAAAACCGGTCCTAAAAAAAATTTAGAAATTAATTTTAACAAATTGTTGTTATGATGAAGTATTTAAAAGTATTGGAAATATTAAAAAGAATTCAAAAAGTAATATTTGTTGTTTAATTTTGATGTCTAGAATACATAATAATAATAATAATGACTGCGCAGCGACTATCGGATCAAGTGCGAGTCATCCAACGATCAAAGCGGCTGGATGATTCGACTCTTGATCGGCTTCGCCTGGAGGCTCTCCCTGTTCGCGCGACCCCTTCCTCGGCGCAGGACCCACCCGCCACGTCGCCGGACCCGGTGCCGGTACCTGACTTGGCATCCGAGGCACTGCGGGTCGGCCCTGCTGCTGATGAGGACGTTGCTGCGAACGTGAGTGTGAGTACTTCAGTCAATGAGCAATTGAGGAGGACTCTGGATGACGCGATTGTGCAGTATCGCTTCACACCCATCTCTAGGCCACGATTACCACGTTTGCCCATGAATAGGCGCAATCTAGCGTTGATGGGAGCCCTAAACGCTTTACTGGAGCCGTACATACGATCCAGTAAAGATTTGGATGATACGCACTCGATCATGTACTGCGGGGCCATCGCAGCGTGCCGTGTTGCTCGAGTCAAGTTTCCGGACGCTGACCGTGCACCTAGGACCGCCGGAGGTGACCCCGCATGGCAGGTGCGGATCGAGCGCCGTATCAACTCGTTTAGGACTCTCATTGCAAAGCTGATCTGCTTCAGGGGGGGCAACAACCGCCCCCGAGTAATGCGCTTTGTGAACCAGGCGTTCGCGGGAACGGGTATTGCACCCCGCGACTACATGGCCAACCTCACAGAGCGCATCGACTTTCTGAAGCAGAAGGTTTATGCATGGGCAAACCGTATTCGCCGCTACAGAGAGCGTGTGAACCGATTCCAACAGAATCGCCTTTTCCAGAGTGACCAAAGGAAGGTTTACCGAAAGTGGGAGGAAACCGACTACCGTGTGTCCGACGCGCGGTTGCCGGATGCTACTTCCATGAGTGATTTCTGGCGTAGTATCTGGTCAGCGCCCGTCGGACACACCGAGGGTGAATGGATGACCGTTGTCGAACGTGAATGCGAGACCATCGAACCTATGGGGGCAGTTACTATCAGCCCTGATGACGTAAGTTGTGCTATCCGCACGACTCAGAACTGGAAAAGTCCTGGGCCGGATGGATTGCACAACTTCTGGCTAAAATGGTTTCGATGCTCGCACTCACGATTGGCAACACAATTCCAACAAGCCCTCGAGCTCGGTTCCCTGCCACCTTCCTTAACAACTGGTGTAACCTTCCTGCTCTACAAGTCCGGTAGTACCACGGAAGCGAAGAACTACCGACCCATCACATGCTTGCCCACACTATACAAGCTCCTTACATCCATTTTGAGAGTAAAAATTAACACGCACATTGTTTCGAACAATGTTTTGGCTCCTGCTCAAAATGGATGTAGGGTTGGGTCCCGTGGTACTAAAGAGCTCCTCCTCATCGACATGACCATTTGCCAGCAAGTCCGGCGTAACAGAGGGGCCCTCTCCGCCGCTTGGATTGACTACAAGAAGGCCTATGATTCGGTGCCTCATTCATGGTTGGAAAGGGTCTTGGAGCTGTATAAAGTTAATGCAACTTTAAGATCCTTTCTCGGCGCGTGTATGAGACAGTGGACCACAGTCCTTCGTCAACCAGGAGGCGGGGATGGCCCCTCTGGTCCGCAGGACTTTATAAGGATCGAGCGAGGAATATTCCAGGGTGACAGTCTGAGTCCCTTATGGTTCTGTCTAGCTCTGAATCCACTCAGCACCCTGCTGAAGGATTCGGGATTAGGTTGCCGGCTTCGGAGAGAGGGTGAAGTCATTTCTCACCTTCTGTACATGGATGATCTCAAATTATTTGCGCCAAATAGCCAAGACTTGTTGGAGCTACTGCGAACCACAGAAGTTTTCAGTAGTGCCATCAAAATGGAGTTTGGTGTCGATAAGTGTGCGGTTATGCATGTGCAGCGGGGGAAAGTAGTAAATTCAACAAATTTACAGCTTTCTGAGACAATGTCGTTCAGATCTATCTCGGAAGCAGAAACCTATAAATACCTTGGTATGTCACAGTCTTTGGGTATTGAAGATATGGGAATTAGACAGGCGGTGAAGGAGCGTTTTTTCAGCCGGCTCACAAAAGTACTTAAGAGTCTTTTGTCAGGAGGTAACAAAGTGCGCGCCTTCAACGCCTGGGTAATGCCCATACTCATATACTCCTTTGGCGTACTAAGGTGGACTCAGACCGAGCTGGACGCCCTGGATCGAAGGGTCCGTACACTGCTCACCACACATCGAATGCTACACCCGCGCTCATCAGTTATGAGATTGTACATCCCGCGGAAATGTGGAGGCCGCGGCTTCTTAAATGCCAAAGACCTCCACAACCGCGAGGTGTACAATCTTAGAAACTATTTTCTGAACAATGAATGCGGGATGCATCGAGATGTGGTGGCAGTAGACCGGAACCTCACGCCGCTCTCCATGGCAAAAGAGAACTGGCGCAAACCTGTGGTACTAAGCACCGAGGACCGCAAGGCGGTATGGAAGAGCAAGGAGCTACACGGGCGGTTCTACAAGGCCCTCACGGGACCTGATGTAAATCTGCTCGCGTCGGTGAACTGGCTACGATTCGGGGACCTCTTCGGAGAAACCGAGGGTTTTGCCTGTGCAATTGCTGACGAGGTTATCATGACGAATAACTACCGGAAATATATCCTGAAGGACGGTACGGTCGACATTTGTCGGGCATGCCGCCGTCCCGGCGAGTCACTCAGGCATATTATTTCCGGTTGTTCTCAGATTGTTAACACCGAGTACTTGCACAGACACAACCTCGTAGCCAGGATTATACACCAGCAGCTTGCTCTTCAGTACGGCCTTGTGGACTTCGAAGTGCCGTACTATAAGTACACACCTGCGGCAGTTCTCGAGAATGGTCGTGCCACGCTCTATTGGGATCGATCTATCATCACGGACAGGACTATTGTAGCCAATAAGCCTGATATCGTGCTGATAGATCGATCGCAACGCCGGGCAATGATCATCGACATCACCATCCCCCATGACGAGAACCTCGTGAAGGCCGAGAAGGACAAAGCCAGTAAGTACCTAGACTTGGCTCACGAGGTAACCGACATGTGGGAGGTTGATTCGGCGATCATTGTACCGATAGTTGTCTCTGCGAACGGTCTCATAGCGAAGAGTCTCGATCAACACCTCGAGAGGCTCTCGCTAGGTGGTTGGGTCAAGGGTCAGATACAGAAAGCGGTAATCCTGGACACGGCGCGCATAGTCCGGCGGTTCCTCTCCCTGCAGCCCTAACCACCGGCAGCTTGGGCCCGCTCCGTTGCCGGCGGCACTCTAGGTTAGGTTTTTTATAGTATGTTTATATGTTTTGTATTGTTTTTGTATGTTTTATTGTATTTTATTTTTATAACCATATTATAAAATGCCTAACCAATGAATACAAATGAATAAAGTTATAATAATAAATGACAGTCTGAGTCCCTTGTGGTTCTGCCTAGCTCTGAATCCCCTCAGTACCCTGCTGAAGGATTCAGGACTAGGTTGCCGGCTTCGGAGAGAGGGTGAAGTCATTTCTCACCTTCTGTATATGGATGATCTCAAATTATTTGCGCCAAATAGCCAAGACTTGTTGGAACTACTGCGAACCACAGAAGTTTTCAGTAGTGCCATCAAAATGGAGTTTGGTGTC
>JALPQI010028505.1:0-10397 GCA_025490895.1 Thaumatotibia leucotreta | reverse complement strand
CTTACCTTCATATTTCAAAATGCGTAAAAGAGAAGGCAAAATACATATACTCGTATTAAATAAACAAAAAAGAGACAACTAGCATTTGACAATCGCGCATGCATTTTTGGGACTGTTATTGATAAACATTGGTTTATCTCTGTTATTCTCGATCGTAAAGACCATAAGCTTGTCTCTCTCTAAGTCAGTCAAAAACGTCAAAATGGCGTCCAATTTATTTTTCAATAAATAGTAAAATTGAAAAAAAAAATTTAATTCAGTTTAATTGAGCATGATGTGTGATGTTGAGGGCATTTTTGCATTTCATTTTGGGGTTTTCATTGTTATATAACAAAAAAATGACATTTTAAGGCCCAGCTCATGTAGTTTGTGAGAACTCTGCAGTGGTACACACCTCTCGCTGGTCTGTGTAGAGCTAAGAGCGATTGTTAGAATTATATCTGATGGCGACTACATAAATCGCCGTCGTTCCAACTTGGGCGCGAAGCCGCTCTAGCTTATCCTAACCTCCTAAACTTTTCGACGCCATGTCAAATACAAAAGCTGTCTCTTAGGGAAGATTCAGAACGGAATGGAAGCGGCTGCCAGCAACGCGGCGCGGCCTTTTGGAGTGGAGTGGATATGTAAATAAAGTCTAAAATTATTTCACAATGAAAGGGGTCGCCGCGCCGCTGCCGGTCGCTGCCATTCCTGTTGAATCGGCCCTTACGGTATGTACGTTGGTTTATATTGCTTCTTTACTTACTAATCGGTCTACCGCGATCTTCAAAATCAGCAAATTTCGAGGATTTGTTTCTGTCACTCTAACAAAGGCATCATTAGAGTGACAGGGGCAAAACCTCGAAATTTCGCCGTAGTAGGCCTGGCTGAAAAAAAAAACTGGCAACACTGACCTGTCGACTAGGGGCCGCCTGCGGTTCCGAGTCGCTCTCGCTAACTAGCTTCTTCTTTTTCCCATCCAGCCTGTTCCCCTCTCCCTTGAAGGGCACGAACCCACTCGGTTCGGGCATCAGAGCCGCTGGATCCTGTTCTACCTCGCCGTGGGTGCCTTCTTGGCTGGTACGCTCTTCTTCCTTGTAGCCTACGGGCGCGGCGAATTCTACCTGTTTGGGTAGGAAAGTATTAAATGTAGACGTAGCTGAATCATATCGGCATATAGAATGAGGCGTCTCACGAGGAATTGGTGAGCAAGGCAGCTCGTTGAAAATAGCCACTGGAAGAATCAAGCTGCCATGACTTTTTTTTTAAGTTTTTAGTGATTCGTTATAATCATCATCAAATCAGCCGAAAGACGTCCACTGCTGAACATAGGCCTCCCCCAAAGATTGCCACAATGACCGGTCCTGTGCCAACCGCATGCAGCGGACTCCTGCGACTTTACCAGATCATAAATCCATCTTGTGTGGGCCTACCCACGCTGCGCCTTCCGGTACGTGGCCGCCACTCGAGAACCTTCCCGCCCAAATTGATGACATTGGTTATCAATATGAGAAAATAACCCAACAGTTTTATCCTAAGGTCTTACATTCATGTCACACTCTATGATGATAACTGCATTCCCAGGCTTAGTTTCCAGCACGCATAGCTCATAAACCTTCGAGTTATACTTGATGGCGATGACGTCACCGGTCGTCAGGCATGAAAAGTTGCGCAGGCAGTTCTCCAGCACTGAGAAAGGAAATTATCAAAATATTTTTAGTTCAAAAATCGTCATGGGTTCCATCTGTCCACCGCTAGATGTGGTCTCTCTTATTGCCTATGGGTATGCATTAGGCTGCCCACCCTGGGCAGATTGGTAAGCGCAGCAGTGTTTGTCATCTCATCAATCTTGAGTAAATTAATGGTCGGTGACACTTCAGGCCCTTAGCCGACTCTTACAACACCCACAGGAAGAGTTGGGTGGTGATCAATATATTTTTACTATGGTCACAAGGCCAATTGATATTGATTATATCATAACAAATTTTAATTTTATTTACAAGAGAAATTAACACTTGTACTGCCAGGTCAAAAACCTAGGTTATCGCTGCACGGTGCACGCCAACCTATTGTACAATGTACGCTACTTCAACTCCAAGAACACCACTAAGGAGTCCTGGATAACTTTTATAACGGGAGGAGGTCTTGAATAACGGGAGTTATTCAAGACAATTAACGCCGGCTGGCATGCAGGAATAGCCTTTGTTTTTGTCCTGGCACTGCACATAGTATAGTGGAGTCGGCGGCATGTGAACAAAATTACCGATAACTTCCTAATGGCGCTCTTGGCATTGAATGTGTTAACACATACCTGCTTTAGGATTGCTTATGTCTAAGAAGTCTTCAGAAAGTGGTTTGAACTTTGAGAATGTTGCAACAGGCAGAGAAACACTTTCAATCTGCAGTAATGTACCCTCTTCCATCACCAAATTGGCCATCATCTGCGAATTAAACAAATACTTTAAATATGCTTAAGGGTTCAATACATTTTTTTGTTGCTATAATTCTGTTATTCATCCGAGTTAGAAAAGCTAGATTACAATCCATGTCAGTATATCATGTCTAGTTGAGAAATTGGCCCGACTTAAAAACACAACACAACAAAAAAGTATTCATATCCTCCTGGTGGCCAATTTTGAAGTTGTAATGTCGGAAAAGAATAGAATTTCTTTTGTTTAACCCTTTGAACATTAAGAACCACTAAAGTGGTTGTGTGTTGCCATGCCTACAAGACCAGCAGCATGTCAATGGTTATATTGAGTATACAGTCAATATAACTGTCTTGCTGAAAAAAGGCTTATTTTCATTGTTTATTAGTAGAGATACTGGTGTGTATGTCATATTTTGATAAGAAAGGGAAGCTATTTAAAAGGTTAAGGAGACCTTTTAGTTTACTTCTTTTGAGGAGTATAACAGTATCATAAGAACATAATTATTCTCAATTCATTCCTACTCAAACTATCTGAGTGTAGACAATCCTAGATAAAGAATACACTTCTTTGTTGGAGTTTTCTGATTAGATACAATCCAGATTAGCATTGAAAATGTCGGAAAAAAACAAAATGTTTTTTTCGGGAATGTATGAAAACTTCGTTTTTTTTTTGGATTTTTTCAGAAACAATCAATGTCACTGTCACTGTCATTCCTTACCATCTGTTTCAATTGACTTTTCCTCTGTGACATCGCATTCTCCTGGTATAAGTGAAAATTAGACCTATTTTACATAGATTTAGAGTTGAAAAATAAAGTGGAAAATTTCATTGTTGTTTTCGAAAAAATCAGGAAAAAAAATGAGCTGTTTGGAAAGAAACGGGACTTAATCCGGAAAATTTCAACGCTAATCCAGATGTCACTAAGTAAATCGTTTTTTAGTACAGATGGTGCCTTTTTTAGGTTCTAGTGCGAGAAGTGGCTCATTTTACGTCAGGTCCAAAACTTCGGAGGGCCATCTGTACTGAAAAAACGTCATACAAGACACATGTAAAAAGGAAATTCGTAACTTGTTTCATATTTCCTGTTTTTCGCACTTGTCTCGTAATGTACTATTTTAGGAATATTAGTATGCATTGTACAATATAGATAGCAATTCTGTGGCCCTAATGAGAAAGGGTATTGCTTGCTGGCATTTTAAGCATATATATCCTTTTTCAAAAGCCTTGGGAAGTTATACCCTTTTCCACAAAGGTCACAGAATTAAGCAATACATACCCAGTGTGGTAAATAAACTTTTCCCTCATCAGCTACAAACTCCAGGACTCCACAGTGAGTGGATCTTTTAGACTTTTTGTTGGTCAGTTTGAAAATCATTGGGTACTCTATGTTCAACCTTGTTAACTGCTCTAGCGCTGATGGTGGCATGATTACTGGAAACACATTAAATAGGAATAGTAAATGCTTATGAATGTACCTGCTAAACAGAAAAAAATGTGATGTAACTTTTGTTGCATCTCTTAGGAAAGCTGTTCTGATTATATTAGAGAATTGTGCTTAAGATATCTGTTCAATAATAAGATGCGGTTGTCCTCAAACACACGTTTTGGAATGTTTTTAAACAGTACAAATATATACAATTGCCATTTCTGTTATGCATAACATGTCTCAAATGAGAGCTTTACTGCTAATCATAAAGTAAATAGTAGGATGCTAACTTTTGCCTCCTCTTTCAACATCTTGTCTCTCGTTTCCAGGCAGCATGGACACTGAGAAGCATCTGTAGGTCATGTTGAAAGGCCTCGAAATTTCATGAAACATGTTGAAGCCAAACTGAAACTAGAAACGTGTATGTAAATTTATGAACAACTTTCCATATTCAGAAAAATATGGCTACAGGTATTCCTACCATTTTGATATTGTTTATTGAGTTTACTTTAGGAAAATACAAAGAAATTTTAATTTATTGCAAAATCATGCACAGTCCAGCAGTAGAAAATAAACATCGATTTGACAGCTGAGCTGACAGATGATTCGACACAAAAAAGACATTGACAGCGTAAAAAATATTTACCGGAAAAACTTCAAGTGAAAATATTTCGTTAAACTCCAAAATTGATTTAAACAATAATGGCTTTTTCACCAAAGGAACTAGTAAACAGGATGTATTTTAATTTCGTATTGTTTCCAAAAATCTATAGGGGAAATATTTATTAATTTGTTTTTTTGTTTGATTTTGGTTTGGATTATTTTGCAGGCAGGCATCCCTGAACTGAACTGTAAAGTGTTGCAATTCTTGCAATAATAATTTAGACGAATTAAAATATTGAGTTAAATAATAATACATCGTTATTTTCATAAGTGTTTGCCATAATTGTTAAAAATTTGTTTAATCTACAATATCATGAATATAATTCAAAACCTGAATTATTGTGAATGCATCGATTACTCATCACCGAGTCTACCTTTCTTTTTCTCTCTGATATCTGCCATTTCATTTGTATATGTGGCAGCTGCGGGTGTTGTAGAATTTTTCGTAATTTCTCCACATATTAGAGAAGTTATCAAGCCCTATTTTTCCTTAATGTAGAAATAAATCGATTGTGTGAGTGAATAAAATACTACGTCATTATAAGTCCATAAAAATTTCATAGATATCCGGCCGTTGTCATTCTCGCTTTCGAGTAACGCCATGTTGATTGTCAAAAGTGTTTTCCGATGAGACAGCAGTGAAAAGATTTTTTTTGTGTTATCATTTCAGACTGCGATTTCGAAGGGTCGCGTGTAATTTATATCGGTCTAGTTAGGTTGAAGATCTAGCAGCCATGGCGCAAGTATTGCCTATTAGGTTCCAGGAGCACCTGCAGGTATGTACGCCCATCGGTTCGGTGAACATACTTATAGCGGCTTGACTGCAGTGATAGATGATTCAGTTGACGAGTAGGGGGTGTGTGCTGGGTGTTTTGTGCATTATTTTGTCCTGTCGGGAACAATAGTGGCTGGTAGTGACATTGCGCAATTATGGTTGACAGTTTCCACCCCCTGCTCGCGCCGTCGGGAGTGGGTGCCCGGTATTGATTTGCTCCACATTCACCTCTGGATCATATGTTTCCAATTCGTTGCCAAAATATATTGGCCAGGTCGATACCGAGCTTTCACTCCTTAATTTTATAGGATTCCTATATGCCAACTTTTAGAGTCAATGGAAACTCTTTACACACTTTACACATTCATTGATAAATCTGCTTCATTCATAAGTTTCAAGAACATCCTACTACCTAACATAGAGACAGTAAAGAGTATGTAAATCTTGTTAGAATCTAATAAATCATAATAAGAACCTACTAGAGTAATTCCAGTTATTAGTGACAAAGAACAAACTTGTTACAATATTGTTTATTAGATAAACATGATATTGCATACAATGTATGTATGAAATGAATGTGAAACTTATTGCTGAAGTTATGTGAATATGAATGTGTTATGAATACATTGGTTATGTTATTATTGGCTCACATTACTTGAGCATTATGATTCTCTTTGCCAAGCCATAATTATTTTACAACACAGATCAGACTGCTATTTAACATTATCAGTATACAATTGTTTCAAGTTAAAAGGATATAAACAGTATGATTTGGGATAGCATTTACACCTTTATAAGTTTGAATATATGGAACAAATTTGCCTGTCAGATAAATAATTGATGGTTGTTTCAGCTCACAAATGTTGGCATCAATCCAGCATCCATTTCCTTCAACACCCTCACAATGGAGTCGGATAAGTTCATCTGTGTCCGGGAGAAAGTGGGTGAAACAGCGGAGGTGGTCATCATCGATATGGCCGACCCCACCAATCCGATTAGGAGACCCATCAGTGCTGACTCGGCCATCATGAATCCGGCCAGCAAGGTTATTGCACTGAAGGGGAAGGCTGGTGTTGAAGGTAAGAGGGTTTTTTTATTTCAATTAACTGTTTCACTGGGAACAAAGATAGCCTTGTCCTGCCCACTAGGGTGTGCTCTGGTTCTGAATTTGTATGGCAAGACCCGGGAATTCCCGCGCGAATTTGAGCTATTGAAAATGAAACTAAATGATTAGGAGAATAAAGTTGATTTTCCTTAGTTTCATATCATGACATAACTCAAATTCAGAAATCATGACATAACTCAAATTCTTATAGCAATATAATTTTGAACTGTTACTAGGTATCAGTGTTAAAAATATAGGGTCTAAAATAAACATTTCCATATCATAAAAATGTAACAAATTAAAATACTTTATGGGCATGTGGCAACATTATTTCCCGATTTCCTTAGGTATCTCATTTTTTTTATACATTGGTTGATGTCAAATTACTACCAATATATCCAAAAGTTCTTGCATCTCTCCTCTCATGATAAGGCTGCCAGCAGAGTCACGGTTTGAAATGCTTGGAGAATCCTTACTACATGTTTTTTTTGCTACTATGAAGTTCAACAGATCAAATAAAACTCACAAAAGAAACACCTACATTTCCCACTTTTTGTTTACTTAAAGCCTGTTATCAGGAAGCAATTATTAAGACTAGCATAGTGATAACACTGTAAGTATTTATTATTAAACCATTTGTACCAGACAATTTGGTAGTTATCACTATCAGTCATGGATGTGGGTTCAAAACAAACAAGTGTTGGTTGGATGGGGTTATGTAAAGAACAACCAGTAAAACAATCAACCTCTGAATCTGAATGTAGATTTAGGTTGAAAATTTTAGCTCATAACAAGTTTTCTAGGAAATTAGGGCATCTAAAGGCTGGCTCTTATATGTATCAGTTAGTACATAAAAAATATTAGATGGTCTTGGTCTTGATATTATACTATATAAATTATATTGTATACAATTATTTAACTGCTTGGTTACATCATGCATCAAGCTTTCCCTATTGGGATAAAGAGATAACAGGCCTCTCTGAGTCATGCATACAATACCCAGAATTCTGTGATCGGGTTTTTGTTTAAAGTTTGCATTTAGCAATTTTACGAGAACTGATCATTGTAAATTGTTCAACTTTATAATTAGCTACACATAAATATGTTTTTCTTTTTTCCTTTTTTGTCTATTTTGAAAATACCCAACACTAGCATGTGTGTACACTGCGCCTTATGCATTGTTTTTTATGAACTTCATTTGAAAGTTGGGATTAGCTGATTAAAAATTCCAAGGGGGATATTTCACAATAATTCATGGAAATTAAAACATGTGAGTTGCTAACAATGTTTGAGTTGCAAGTTTTCCCAGTTTAATGCTTGATCAAAAAAACTAGGAAGCCTTTTTTTTCTAGCTTGTTATTGTGTTGGGCAAAGGCTCTCCCTGTGACTTCCAGAATTCCCGATTAAGTGCCTCTTCCGTCGCTGGCGAACGTGTCAATATCGTCCCGCCATCTTCACCTGGGCCTAGCAAGCTCATGTACACCTTGTGGCATCCACTTTAGTTTTGTTCTTTGGGTTTTCTAGGAACCTTTATATTATTATTATATTATTTTTAATTTTAGACAGGCAGCTGTTGCTGATACGTCTAAATTAGAGTTCACTTCACTTAGCACAGGTCACCTTGTTTTTCATAATTTGTCAAGACCAAAAGAGCATTCGCTGTTCTATCCCCCGCTCTACGAAATCAACCAGTCACGTTTCGTGTAACGATCGAATTTTGTAGAGTGGGGGGATAGAATAGCGAATATTCGTTTGGTCTGAATGCACCTTAAGATATTAAATTGTTATATTATTAAACTGGGTCACTTACGTTTTATAAGTGGAATATTTGTGATTCGGCAATCTCGACATGTTTCGATAATTATATTGCGAGTATTCTAGTCACGAACTCACTATCCGTCTGCGATGACCAAAAGGCCGCAGGCTATCTTTCATTAGATCGAGTCGACGTGGTGAGAATCTACCCTCGTTTTTGACAATATTTTTTATCAAAAAATTGGCTTACTTGTATGCGTGTGGCGCCGGTCTATAATAATCACAAAATTATAACTTAAAAACATTTGTCAGCCTCCGTAGCCTAGTTGGTAGTGATCACTATCACCTACCCAGCCTACGAAGCTTGAGGTTCCGGGTTCGAATCCCGGCGTGGGCAAAATTTGTGTATTTATATATGTATTTAATATCTTGATGATTTTACACCCGTGGTCATGAAAAAGTTTAGTTCGAAAAACGTCATTGTAAAGCAGGCCATACACGTAAGGGTGTACCTGACAGGTTTGCCTGTACAGGCCAACTGTTTAGGTAAACCGGAGCGTGTATGTTACAGAAATGTGCAAAAACCTGCACAGTTCTGTAACATACACGCTCCGGTTTACCTGAACAGTTGACCTGTACAGGCAAACCTGTCAGGTACACCCTTACGTGTATGGCCTGCTTTAAATCAAACGGGTATGCAACTATGCAATGCCGTTATTCTTACACCTCTTAAAACTTACAATAGAAATATAAAAATCCACATTGTATGGAAATTTTCATTCACAGTACAGTTGTTGCGGCTCTCGAATGTAGGTAAAGTAAGGTTAACCTTTCGTATGCTTATTGCTTAGTAGCAGATCTGCTGAATTACAATTTAACATTATGCAATAGCCGTCAAAGTCAAAATTTGATTAAACTGCTTGACGCTTACGCACACTAAAGGTTAAATGTTAGCCTTTTTAGGGAAAGGGTGAAGACCTCTCTTTGTTGCCTATAATATTAAGACAACCCTTCGTCTGTGTTTGATAAGGACCCGTACAATAAATATTGAAATAAAATCAATTCATCATTTGAATTCAATATCCATTGTATGTACTTATCCTTAGCAACCACAGACGAGGGGTTAAGACAGATAATTCTTACAAAGATACGAGCAAATTCCGTTCTTTTGGTAACTGAAAACTGGGGATTTTACACAAAAAAGGTGATTCAAAGGCTGACGGAATCTTTGTCTATCTTTAAAGGTATATAGGTCAATCACTTTTTTGATGTCACGTTATCCTGGGTCACCCTTAATCACAGTTTTATACCATAAAAAATTACAAATCCTTAAATTTTTTGACAGTTACTTTGCGTTTCTAAGGTGGGTGGGTGGTTCACACACTAATCATAATGGTAGAGCTTGCAGGATACTTTTTTCTAGTAAACTATGCAACTGTTATCCCCTGAATGACCTGGTAGAATAACAACATAAAAAAGTCATAGACCCATGTAATCTACTCTGTAGATGGATGAATCAACTTTTTCCTGTCGGTTATTACCATGGTTACGGTCGCCTAAGTCACGCTGGTTTTGTACATAATTATGATACTTAAACTATGCGAACATGCATTTTTCTGGTGTTAATAATCCTTTTCCCTGATGGGCCATCTACAAACATGGACTATATGCATAATTTTGTATAAAACCAGCGTGACCCAGGCGACCGTAACCATGGCAATAAAGACAAAAAGAAGTTGATTCACCCAGGTATACAGGGTGTTTTTTTTTTCGACCGTTCAAATTCTACGTAGTGAATGTGTAGGTCATACTGACCAACTTTTACTATGGGGACAAAGTCGAAATCGCGAAAAAAAAATCAGCTGTTTCATACATTTCGGCCGGCGTAATGCCGCCAATTTGAATGAAACAGCTGATTTTTTTTTTCGCGATTTCTACTTTGTCCCCATAGTAAAAGTTGGTGAGTATGACCTACACATTCACTACGTAGAATTTGAACGGTCGAAAAAAAAACACCCTGTATAAATAATCAGAATTTACAACCAAAGGTCTAATTTTAAGTTTTAAGGGTAAATTATTTCGTGCATAATAGGTTTAACCGCTTCTAATTAGCTACTAAATAAAACGTAAGCATTACGTAATGATTATAAATACAACCTTTAAAATAGAGGCCAACATCTATTACCGCTTCTGACCTGTACGGTCGGCTCTAATAATATGTATACGATTTAGATCTTTATGCCGTTGACAAACGTTCCGAAA
>JALPQI010028504.1:0-14723 GCA_025490895.1 Thaumatotibia leucotreta | reverse complement strand
TATCTTTTAAGATACACTGCCATGTTAAGGGTTAATGCTTTAGGAAAATGATATTACAAGTAATAATGTAATATGTCTGACAAATGTACTTATCCGGGGATTGTGAAAAAGGACATAAGTATAACCACATTAAAATGTTTTTTACCGAAGTACACGCCTAAACATTCCCATATATCCCGTTGCCAGTTGAATCTTTCATGATCTTTAAATTTCAGTACAATATAAATACGTCTTGTTTCAGCCATTCCCATTTCAGGACCGCTTGGGAAAACCATGAAATTTCATTAATTCATTCACCATCGCGTAGCACAGAAACTCTTGTTGCCGAGCCGGCAGTACCTTTCTAGCAACCGAAGCAAGCGCACGTCTCTCGGTCCTCAGATCTGCGCATTTGCCGGCTTGTAAAAGTTGAATTAAAAAATCAAATTCTAACCCCGAAAATAATTTGAGACACTTTTCTGGATAGTCTACTAGTGTTGTCAAGTGTTTTTCACCCAGTGCTTGAATTCGGCCACGTGATAAAAGGTAAATATGCCGGTACTAATCGGTTGTTTGCATTTGTACTGAAAGTCTGAAATGGTTGTAGTTTATGGTCGATTTAACTTATCACAAGATTTATGGATGATTTTTAAAATACAATTCTTGCTGTGAGATTTAAATTTAGGTACTCCTATTACAAAATGATATCCTGTGAATACATGTTACTTCCCGTAACACCTTTACTTGAATTGTTATATGTTACTGGTTTTGGCCTATTTTTTCTCGCCACTAATGAGTTGGCAAACATTTTCAAAGCCGCTCTTTTCAATAAATTATTGATCAATAAATACAGAATAAAAAGAGTGTTGATCTATAAAATATTATATTAATTTTCTTATATTAGGAAACAATGATTTTTTTACGTAGCCAGTCTTTGACGTAGAGGTATACCTATTACCTATTGCCTTTTTAACGTGGCACTAAAATTAATTTATATGAAACCTGAATTAATTAATAAAGATAGAAATACATATAAATATGTAGAGATTAAGTAAGAACGTAGGTCTATAAAAATAATAAATAAATTATACACCTTATATGAAAATTAAAAATGTCATATAAGTATATTATAATTTAGGAGCCTTATCAATTCGTATTAGTTTTTCCAATAACTAAAAACGGAATTACTTTGAAAACTTTGGCGATAACGCAAATTCCTAGCTAATCGTTTAAAAACTGGTACTTAGGCAAATAAGTACAGTACAGAAACAACGAAAATACACTTATGGAATCAGCTTCTAGCATGTGACACCTCTGGCATGATTGTTTGCTTGTATGGTCAACTAAGTCATTCGTACTTCTGTATACAAATACAAAATTGTATGGAAATATGTAAGGCAGTTTAATTGGTTGACTGTACCATAAAAATGACATTGGACCACTCTTTAGTGAAGCATAGCTACAAAAAACCTGGTGGCTTAGCGAAGACAAATATTTTTATTTGAAACTGATCGAAAAATTAAGAAAACGTGCAAGTCGGACTCGCGTACCACGTAGGGTACCCTATCTTTTCTTAAATGAAAATAAAGCATATTAAAAAACTATCCTATTTATGCCTATTGATCGTATAGATATATCGGATATCTATATTCCATAAATATTTCAAGCCGATAGCGTAAGGGCAATTGAAATTATTAGTTACATTTTAGTTTTTATTGTAGGTAAAATTTAGTATTATTTTTTTATTTAGTAGTATTTTATAGGTAAGTAATTAGATATTAAGAGATCTGTAATTTTTACACAAGTTTAGGGTTCTGTACGAAAACATTCGAAAGGAACTCGTACGGCATAATTCTGTCTGCCTATCATGATAGGCATACAGAATTATGCCGTACGAGTTCCTTTCGAATGTTTTCGTACAGAACCCTAAACTTGTGTAAAAATTACAGATCTAATAAAAAGTGACAATTGTCTTGGAACGCCCGCTGAACATATTGTATCGCTTGAAAACATTTTGAACAGATAATTTATGCCTAATTGTCTGACACTTTATCACAACAGATAAAAAATAATTTCTAGGCCATCAGCAAAGATAAGTGATGTCACCGACGCTCGTCATCATAGTCGAACAGTATAGAAATGTTAGTGTATGAGCACTTGATGACTGCCTTGACCTAGTGGAGTTGTTTAAGAAGAATCGGGAGCCGGTCATTCATCATAGACCATGATTAATGGCCATAAAAACTGGTGTCGAACTGTCAACCCATTTCATCATAGTTCTTAAATGGGTTTGCGATGTTTTTCGTTTAATAATGGCAACATATATACCTGACAACCCCCTGTAACAGAGGGACCAAACTGACAGACAGACACGCTAGAGATCCTATAAGGGTTCTGTTTTTCTTCATTTTAAAATTGTGATTTTTTTTTACAAAATGTGACATTATCAGCCTCGGCTATAACTATGAGGTGTTTATTCTTATTATTTCTTATTTCTTCTTTAATTAACAAAATAATAAAAAATGCGGTCTAGAATTTTATGTTCACCTAACAGACATACTAAAATTGGTATTGGATTTTTCCCCAAATATAGCCAATATGTACTATAATGTCACACAAATACATAGGTACTTATAACTGTAAATACCGTGGTCAAAGCCGCGATATTAGCTGATTAAGTAGGTATATCGTGAACTTCAAAAATTGTAAATTTCGAGTTTGTCTCTGTCTCTAACGAAATCGTCATTGGAGTAAAACAGACAGATGTCTGAAATGTTAGTTTTTTCGAAGTTCGGAATCGTTCAGGTATCCGGCACTTTGTATGCATACGTTTTTCAGCAAAAATACAGCCACGGCACAGTAATGACACATTATTTGACATTGTTGTCGATTTAACGAAACCGTTACATTCGTTTGTAGACACTTCAGCTTTTCGACGTTTTGACAGTTTCGTGGCAACATTTACTTTACTTACATTGTGATCAATATTGTCACGATGTCAGCTGTCATAAAGACTAAACGAATTTGCATTTTCATTGTTTCATTAATTGAACGGGTTTCTCTATATTTTTTTCCGTTTATTGTATTTATGCTTTATTTATAAACAATTACCAACAGAAAAATCATCTTACGTGCTTTTAAATTTGCTGTGTGTGAGTGCTTACATGTCATGGATGATGCATATCCAATCATAGGTTACAGCAAGGAACTACATATGTATGTATTTGTATTGGTATTGATATTATTTATAGGTAGATATCAATATATCACTACACTAACTACGAATAGGTACCTACTATTATTTGTATGTCTTGTATTTTTTTAATTTACTACACTTACAGTAAATTAAAAAAATACAAGATTCCTACTTATTTTAAAAAGCATTCTCGAACTAAGAGATTGGGATTGAACTAAGGTTCGTCAGTTAAAAACAACATCTGTGACACATCGTGAAATACGTTGGCAGATATATTTTACGTTAGGTAACACTAATAGAATTTATTATTATTATCAATAATTGTAACTATCAAAGGTTTTAGGTTTTAATTTGACTTGTATGCTTAGCACATGATTGGTATATATATCAGTATGTCGGCGCGAGACAGATTTTCCATATTTTACTAACTAAGAGGGATGGATAGATTGGATAGTCTATCTCGCGACGACATACTGTCGCATTAATCATGTGCTCAGCCCCCTGGTGATGAAATCATTCTAAATGTGCATAATTGTGAAATAATGCATTTTTTTAAGTTTGTATATATTTTTTTTCTTTTTTGCTGACGAACAGTGTACATTCTATCAATCAACCTTACATATATTAAAGTTTTAGACGTTAGCGCACAGTAATACTAATCAGATATTTTCCTTAGCTAATTTAGAGTAGATAACGTTATCAGTCGTATAAGATAGTTGTTTTTGAACATAGGTAATTAAACTTAAATATTATCAAGACGGTGCAACATATAAGATTAACTGGTAACTACTTGCGCATTCATCATCATCATCGTATCAGCCGAAAGACGTTCACTGCTGAACATGGGCCTCCCCCAAAGATTGCCACAATGACCGGGCCTGTGCCACTCGCATCCAGCGGACTCCTGCGACCTTCATCACTTGCGCATTATATATAAAAAAAATTCTTTCACTTTTCACTAAGATTTGTCAGTCTCCGTAGCCTAGTTGATAGTGACCCTGCCTACAAAGCTGGAGGTTCCGTTTTCAAATCCCAACGAGAGCATTATATGTATATAAATAAATAAGATTGTGGAATCTGTAATGTAACACTTTCGTAAGTGGGAGCGCGAAATATCCGCTATATAGGTAATATGTGTCAGTGCACAAGGAAAGGTCCCTTGTCACGACTCTGAAGATTAGCCTTATGTGTTCTTTAATAAAGTTAATTTTAAGCATTATGACAAATTACCGTTTGCACTGACTCATAATTATTAGGTACGATGCACAATTATATAGGTACCTATACAATATACATATACATCAATGCTTAGCACAAGAAGTATGTCCATATTATCCATTTGGTTCATGTAGGTATAGGTATTTATAATATACCTACTAGAAGTAGATACTCAAAGGACTAGAAAACTGTTTAAAGGGGCCACGCGACACCTTTTTGGCACCGCTGCGTGAGTCAGCTGTCACTTCCTTTTGGGGTTCGACTATCACCAGCAATTAAGCTCCGTTTGTGTAATCTTGATTGTACGAATAGGAAATGAAAATGGAGACAGGACATTTCTGTAGAGATAATTGTGGTTCACTGTACTTCAATTAGGCGGTCGCATTAGTTAGGAGCGTTAGCCGACCGAACCTGTAGTTACTATTTGTGAATGAAAAAAACAGACCATGTGCGAGTGGGGTTATTCCCACCTGTTACCACCAACTTGACACCAGTGGTAACAACTGGGAATTTTTTTCCCACCTGTTACCACCAGAGTACTTGGTGGTAACTACTGGGAAAAATAATTCCCAGTAGTTACCACCAATCACTTTAGTGGTAACTACTGGGAAAAATAAATCCCAGTTGTTACCACCAAGTACTTTACTAGTAATGTGATTGTTTTTAATAGAATATACACAACATACTTTACCAGTTATTAATAAGGAGCTAATTTTATGAATATTACTTTATTTATAAAATATCTTATAAACCATCGAATTTAACTAAAATATTTTGAAAATATTTTTTAAACTTTTTTTTTAAATAGGTATGTTGTCAGTATTACCTACTCTGAATCTGAACCAAAAATATTAAGAACTACTGACTTGATTATCGCAGGGGCAGGTAAAAAGGGATGACGGGTGACCGGCTCGTAGAAGGGATAACTTTCATTTTTCATCCTGTTGTTTTAACTGATTATAAATCTCAATCCTTTTTTAAGATTATTATAACTACTAAGTACAAGGTTTTAGGTACTTACACGAAAAATTAAATATTGAAATATTCTTGTTTTGAATAAAAAATCAGTGTAATTCGTCTTTATTTTTAGTATAACATTTTATAATAATTATAGTCTCTGGAAATTGTTACCATTGAATAACAAAATTTATGGCCACTAGGTATCCTATTGCAATAGGACTACTAAATATTAACTTAGTGGTAACTACTGGGAAAAAGAATTCCCAGTAGTTACCACCAATGAGTTTAGTGGTAACAGTTGGGAATTTTAATTCCCAGTTGTTCCCAGTGGTAACAGGTGGGAAAAAATTCCCAGTTGTTACCACTGGTACCAAGTTGGTGGTAACAGGTGGGAATAACCCTGCGAGTGCAGACTAGTTAGTGCACGAACGGTTTAGTTATTCCCGCTCTAGGACGATAACGTTATGAAAAAGCACGCGTGTTTAATATCTTGGATTATGAGCCTAAGAGCGGTTCAATAATACCTACGTTACGAGCAAGTGTGTTGAAATTTATATTATAATGCCTCAGTCTAGTTCTTCTGTTGCAACGCAATCGGAAGATGAGTTGTTTATTTTATTTTTAAGAAAAATTGGCACGTTTGTATACTTAAATAAAATATGTAGCAACGAAACGCTTTCTCTAATGTAATGGAATAAACCAATGAAGATTGAATGCTTGCACTAGTATAAAATATTTCAGTATGTAGTGTCTCTACAGACACTAATTTTAGATTGTTCAGCTTTACTAACGTTATGTTTATTTCAGTCATATTGTTGCCTAGGCTTGGCTAGAATGTCCGAATTTGTTCTCTTTCTTCGGGCTCTAATATAATTATATTTTGATTGATTGGTTTGTCTCTATTTTCAAGAATTGTTTTGTTACAGTAATGTCATTCACGCAATTTGGCTACGGCAACTACATACCTACCATTAAACGGGTCGCATTTTTGTTTACCACCGTCGTAGTGTCAAAAATACATATATTTATTGCATACAAGTTTATAAATATGAACGACTAATATGGCGACTCTACAAAACACTGTCACACCCATGTCTTCAGTTACATTGAAATTGACTACGTTGAAGATTTTAATTATGAATCACATAAAGTTTGTTTTTACAAAATGTCCGTAGCAGCATTCCTCATTAGTGGCTGCCAAATGTTTCTTCCGAATACAGGTTTATTGCTTGATAATGGGGCTTCTTCGCCCACGCTGAAGAAACCATTTTGAACACAATGGTGCTTCTTTGTTGTACCTATAAATAAATATAATATTTCATCGGAAAAGCTTAATATCATCATCATCATATCAGCCGAAATACGTCCTACTGAACGAACATAGGCCTCCCCCAAATATGGCCACAATGATCGGTCCTGCGCCATATAGCTCTGCGAATCGCTAAACTGAAACGGCAGTGGGCGGGGCACATTGCGCGCAGAACCGATGGCCGTTGGGGCGGGAAGGTTCTCGATTGGCGGCCACGTATCGGAAGGCGCAGCGTGGGTAGGCCCCCACAAGGTGGACTGATGACCTGGTGAAGGTAGCAGGAGTCCGCTGGATGCGGGTGGCACAGGACAGGTCATTGTGGCAAGCTTAATATCATAAAAATAAAATTCCTTTTATGTACAGTCGCCATCAGATACATCGTAGCATCCGGAGCAAAAAATATCTGGGTGCTTAGAAAAGTTGCCAATCGCTAACGCTTAATCGTCAATCGTAAACGAAATGCAGCTAACTGTCTTTGTCGCACTAATATGAAAGAGTGACAGAGAGTGAAAATTACGATACGCTACTAAGCGTTAGCGATTGGCAACTTGGCTAAGCATCCTGAACACGCCTTTATTGCCATAACGATAGAGGTGAGTTCAGATATTTTTGAGCGCTCCGGACCCTACGATATTATCTGTATGGTCAACCAAGTTATTCGCTTTACATTTCTTCATGGAATTTGTATGCACACGTGCAATTTGGTTGACTGGTACCTACGGCCCCTGGGGCCCATTTCTGAATAAGCTTGTAACTTGTAATACAAGTGGAAGTCTCTTTTTGACACTATTAATTAGATAAGGACTTCCGCTTGTATTACATGTTACAAGTTTTCGAGAAATAGGCCCCTGGCATAACAAGAGATATATGTCAACAGTGTATACGACGTCGGCGACAGTATAATAAATTAATAACATTATTTTCAGTGTATTAATTATAGACATTGTCACTGTGATATTATTAACATAGGCATTTGTTATTTTACCTTACATTTACCTACCCTTAAATATACAAAAAAATATCTAAGTAATCGTCCAAGTGTCAATCACTATTTATTGATATCCATTGACTAGAACCTTTAAAATTTCACCAAAATATGCTGATAAAAAAAATACAATCATGGGAAAAATAGTACTTAGCAAATATAGTTATCCTATCCTCTAGAGTATACGTACCTACCTGCAAGGAAGCACAATTTTTTTTTAAGTGGGTTTTTTTACGTTATGACCGAAGGATTTTTACACATGTTCGTGATATTCTGGACTATTAATGGGGTAAAAATAAAATATCTGTTTTAATGGAGGTGATATGTTTATTTATAAAGACCATTATAGATACAAATACATAGGTACTTGGTTGACGTAGGTACACCCGATAATGATTTTTATACTCAGAAAGTAGAAAACAGTTTGAATATCTACATAACTTTGTTTAGTAGTAAACAAGGCAATTAAATTATCGCCAACCACCGATTCATAGACGAATTCGACAGTATCAGGGGCGACCTTTTAACACAAAGTACAAGAAATATCGATATCTAATCGATTCCGAGAAACGAAACCAGAAACACTTGCAACACAGGAATTTAGAATAATAGATTCCGAAATGCTTTGATGTGCATAGTCCGTTGTGCTACTTTAAAGCATTACAATAGTTTTTTACGATATAAGTGTTAAAAGTGTTTTATTTAGAGAGAGATTTATCCCAACATGAATAATATGAATATCCTACAATATTTTAGGTAGGTACGAATAGCTTGCCATAAGTGCGAATAAATTACGCTTTCTGCGCATAACTTTACAAGTACCTATAATATTAAAAACATCACTTTCTGGGCATACAGTAACATGCACTGTAAAATATTATCATAGACATTAAAGAACGTACATCAAATTTATTATACGTAAACCCTTTGCGTATTTTATTTGACGTTACAAAAAAATGGATATTTAAAAATGAGTAACGTGGCATGGTTAATACCAATAGGTAATAACAGAAGGTGTTAAGTTATTATTACAAATATTAATAAACTATTAGCTTTCTGCCCGAAACTTCATCCGCGTAGGAGGTTTCAAGTGCTAATTTATAAATGCTTAAATTTTTTTTCAGGTAATAAAGTCGATTTAAAATGCCGGTCATAGGATTCACCACATAAATTATATCGAATGCAAGAGGTTAGTATATGGCTAATTAAACTATCACGAGTACGTCTAATTTACTACGTACTTGCTAAGCGTACCTATTATACCAAGGTAATATCTATATAAAATCTACAGGACACTTACTTTTGTTCCGTTTATATATTCAGTACAATATCCATACCATACCATAATGTTGACGAGACTCATACATAACACAAATAAAGTCCCTTGCTTAGCTCCCCTAAACTAATGCTAGGTATTTCACTTCTAACAATCGCTTCAAATGCTTAACCCCTTAACACAGTTTGCACATTGTTGCCGCTTAATGAGGATTGTAACTATTGAATGAGACTGTCTTCCATATAGTTATTTGTCGACAAATGCACATAAACAGCTGGACTGAAATTGCTGCAAAAAAACAGCTGTAATTTATGCCACACTGATAGGCCACCTACCGCCACGCAACAGAATGGCCAACTTGATCCACGCCAAGAAGGCCAACAGAGGAGACATAGCATCAGAACAGATGCTATGAGAAAGCCCAGGCCGTCGCTACGGTCTGCGAATCGCCCCAGCCAAAAAGGGCCCAGCCCAGGGTGCTTAGACAAGTTGCCAATCGCCAGCGCTTAATCGTCAATCGTAAGCGAAAGGCAGCTAACTGTCTTTGTCACACTAATATGAAATAGTGACAGAGAGGGAAAACGACGATACGCTACCAAGCGTTAGCGATTGGCAACTTGGCTAAGCATCCTGTAATGGCCTCCTCCACACACCAAGAATCTCGTAATTTAGTAAATCTTGCGCATTTGAATTCTTAAGATTTAACTGTGTTCTTCTAATCTGTAAAGGTGCATTCAGACCAAAAGACCATTCGCTATTCTATCCCCCCACTCTACGAAATTCGATCGTTACACAAAACGTGATTGGTTGATTTCGTAGAGCGGGGGATAGAACAGCGAATGCTCTTTTGGTCTGAATGCACCTTAATGAGTACGAGAACGCATGATACCTGTGTCTTAAGTGTTATCCTATGATGACAGATGCGGACTAAAAACCACGTGACTATGATGCATGGTGGTCACGTGACTTGGTTCGAATCTAGCATTCTCATACATTTATCACTTTTCGCTTATCGTATACGTTTGCAGAATGGCATCTTGAGGCATGTAGATCTCGTACCGAAGTCAAATTACTTAATTACGAAAATGCTCTTAGTTGACCGATACGGACCTTACTGATCATACTTTTGTCCAGCTGTGCACGTATTATTTAAAACACTTACCCCGCACGCACTGTCGAGGGGTCGTCTCTTTCTTGAATTTATAAATCGAGAGAGACACATGTTGACCGTAGGTCACGACAGTAAATCAATTATTGTGACAGCTATTATTAAGGATACTTGAACATTTAGGGTAGGTATTTATTATCGTACCAATAAACAGTTATTAGCGTCATACTGTGACAAGAAAACATAGCATATTTAAAATATAGATATATTTATTGATTCCATAATATTATATAAGTACAGTTTAGTAACTACCAGAGAATACTATCAATACAAAAATTATAAAATAAAAGAAAACTATAAATGAAAAACCTCTCCCAAATCGCTGCCAGTCAGCAGAATGCCCACTGCCAGAAGACTGGCATTGCCACGTTGAATGGCAATGCCAATTTGTGTATACTATTCTGAATTATATGCATAAAGGGCTAATTTGAGAGGTAAGATGAAACAGTTTTCTGATTGGGGAAAGATAGAACAGTACATTTCCTAACTAGTGCGGGAATAGTACATTTCGATGCAAATGCAAAAAAATTTTTCGACGAGGGTGAAAGTTGGAGCCCGAGTGAAACGAGGGCGACAATCACCCGAGTTAAAAAGAAGTTTTTACACGTGTATAGAACGAGATTCATAACAAGTGCCTCAAAAAGAGAAATTTACGCATGCGAAGCGTGCGCAAAGTCTACTTTTCCGCACTAGTTAGGAAATTTTTTTTTCGGCGAGGGTGAAAGTTGGAGCCCGAGTGAAAGGAGGGCGACAATCACCCGAGTTAAAAAAAGTTTTTGCACGTGTAAGGGACGATTTTTTTCATAACAAGTGCGTCAAAAAGATAAATTACCGCGCGCGAAGCGTGTGTAAAGTTCGTTTTTGCGCACTAGTTAGGAAAAGTAGTTTTTCTGCTGATAGAAGGAAAAGGTAGCATTTTGTCTTACCCCTTTCAAGTAACTGTTTCATCTTACTTAAAGCACCTTAAAGCGCAATTGTCCAATTACAATAGGTAAGTACATAATATGTAAGGAACAAATTACTTGTTTAAATTACGCGTTGCAACTTGCAAGCATCTGTCCCTCGTGTATGTGTCACAACGGCGCAAAATAAGCAAAGTTTATTGCTACTGTCAACGTTTAGGGTATCCGTTAGTACAGTTGGCGTCAAACATAGCTCAACACTCTTGCACCTAACATTGTGATAAGGTTAAACGGCAAAGTAAAATGTATTGGATTACGACGTCATAGTTCTCTCATGAAAATAAGCACTTGACAAAAGGACAAAAGGGCATTGTATTTGTGTGAGATTATTGTTATGTGAAGTAGCAGGTATATTTATAATAATAAATAAATCATGGGACAATTTTACTGATACAAATTGACCTAGTCCCACGGTACCTAATCTTACCGCGGAAGCTGACATGAACTCGGACCGCGTACACTTGCGCAGGCCTGCTACCGCGAACACAGAAGTCCATAATTTGGAATGTTATAGATTAAGCTTCTTAGCTTAGTCTTAGCCTAAGGAAATCTGTAATTTTATCCTTGAAATAAACAGTTGTAATTTTTTTTTATATATTTTGGGGATTTGTCTCTGACACTCCAACGAAGGCGTCATTAGAGTGACTGAGAAAAATCTCCGAAATTTGCGGGATTGGAAGTTTCGTTCGAAGAAGAAATCGATAATGGTACGGAAAACTTCGCGCGTGAGTCCAACTCGCACTTGGCCGGTTTTTTCTAATCACAAAGCTATCTTAAAACTTGCCAGAGGTATGCGACAGAATTGTCAAAAATAGTTCAAACCGAGATAAGTGCGGTCACGCCAAGCCATTGTTTCCGCTGCTATAAAACTTCAAAGTGCCTTCAAGCGGGATTGCGTGGTTACAAAGTGAATTTTGGGCTTTCCTTTGGTTGAGGAAAAATATTTGCGTATAACACGGAAATCAGATATGGTCCTAAACTCACCAAACTGGAGAGAATTCATTGCTGGTTTAGATGCTACATTTGGTAGGCCATTACTTTCTATTCATGTATAGATACAGTCGGGTTCAAAATTGCATGGACAGTTTATGAATGAATTCATTCATAAATCGTCCATGCACTTCTGAACGCCACTGTACCTATACCTACAAAAAATTGGTGAGCTCTTAAATAGAAGAATCCGCAAAAATGACATTACAATTTGCTGTCGAAGTAAATACCTATAGTACATTACTATAGAGGACGGGAAACGAAGGGTTACAGGCCAAGTAGATATATCTGGCGGAAGGAACTGAGGCCAGATAGGAATACGCGGCCTGTAACCCTGTTTCTCGCCGAGATTTGTATAGTGCTTTTCTCAAACTTGGCATGAAATAAAACGAACTAATTTCGCCGAACCATACTATTTGATTTGTAAATAAACCAATAGTACAGTATCGTACAACATTAAAAAAACATTCGCGCCTAGCTTTTTTTTTAATCTGTTTGAGGTATCCTTTTACCTGTTGGTATACACATTAGTTCTTAGGTTATTTTTTTTTCTGTGGCTGAATGTCAAGACCTAGTGTCACAATTTGACGTTTCAAAACAAAAGACAGTTTGTTTGCAGTCCTAGGTGTGAAATAAATACATGAAATCTCTTTACATATCATCTTAGCATATGACACCGGATACATAGTATTTCCGGGGTTAATTTAAAGTAAGTAACATCAACATTCCGTACCAAGTTTGAGAAAAGTATATTTATTTCAATTTAAATATTTAGCCATACTAACATGCCCATTGTAAAGTAAATATAAAAGATAGACCCGCGAAAAATGTAAAAAAATATGAATACGCGACCTTACCCTTACAGGGTTGTGTATATACACATATTTGGCACTTTACAAACATCTTTTATGCTAGCTGCACTTACGTTAGCTGGGCATCTCGTTCTCCTCCTGACTTTCTTCAGTTATTATGTTCATATGCGATAATTCATAGCTGCAACCATCCTCTAAGAGGATATCAGCCAAACAACCCGTCACATCGACATGCGCGGATTTGTTACATCAATTAAATTTTACAATGCGGTGAAATCGTCGTAATCCTCTTAGCCTTGTTGGCCTCCGGATTAATTTCGCTTTCTACTAGCACTTTTTTATACGTATCTAGATCAAATTAACAGCCATACGAAGATGGATATCTCCATGTAATAATTATGTTACATAATAAGACATCGATTACACATTATTTGAGTTAATTGCTTGAATAATTTAATGCGATTTCAAAATCTTTACGGTATTTCACTATGAAAAATTGCACATGAACCTTTTTTTTGTTCTTGGGTGTCAAGTAGGTAATTTCTTTATATAAAGTGGAATTCAGACCAATCAGCAGTTACTTTAACAAAATCCGCAGACAGCGTCTAGCCGGCTACATTGACCGCAATCACGAATAAGCTATTTATTTGATACTAAGCAATAACGTATCCAATTCTAGACTTTTGCTTCCAATGCTTCGTCTAAATTGTGTATCCCGGGGCGGGCCGGAACATTGTAACGGTGGAACATGCACTTACCTCAATATTCCTCTGTGCTTAATATTACAAAGATCATAAGTATATACGCGAGATGAGCGCTTTAATACCTTTCGGCGTTAAAGTGATTTGATCCTGCATCTGTTCCGGGTAGAACATACTCCCAGTGTCTTGACAACAGCTGGGAACTGTATGCCGACTGAGAGCGATGGTATCTGGGACTTGGAGAATGTGGCGGCATTTGTTTACGATGCTTGAGTTATGAGCGACGACAGTATATCCGCTAAGTGGCATTTGTTACTAAGTATGTGCCTGTTTAATATAGAGGTCGATTGCAAAATAAATGAACGTATCTAGTTAGGTAAGGGTTTTAATGTGAAAAAAGTTGACGTCACATTTTTGTCTTACGATTTTACCCATACAGTTTGTGACTGACTTCCGCAACGAAATGGAAACGAAATTGATTTTTGTTTTCATTAACTATATACATACCTTTTTATTGCATAAATTATCATTCCTGCCTAAAATAGATATCTAATTCAACAATTTAGGACAACACTATTTAAAAAAGACATATTTTGACGAGTTGCGCTCGTATTTTCATGCCATAATAATTAAGTACAATAAAGTTCAACGCGTAGATACAAAACAAACTTACTCCGTCTGTCCGTGTTACGAAATTTATAGAATAAACTGTTCATTTCTACATTTTCTACCCTAATTGTACAGCACCGTCAAACATCAAACACAGATGCGACAAGAAAGCACGTGCCATTCATTTGGGCCCATTATGCTTTTGGCACAATCGTGCCAATTGTGACAGATGCGGTATTGATGGTCACAATTTGTCACGAACAGCTGGCGAATCTATTACGTAGTTTTCTAGCAACATTAATGTTTTGCCATAAAGTGATGTATTTCTCGGTTAGAGGTTTAAAGATTTACGAGTTATTATGACCCCAAGTTTGAAGTTAGGAAAGATTAATTGCACATAAATTGTATATAGTTTTAACGATTTAACTTTCATGTCTTTTTCATATTTAATCTCCTCGTAATAAAATGTGAAATACCTACCTAAGTTAGTAACAAAGTCACTAAATGACTTAGGGATTTCACATTTATTTAGGGAGGGTTAGTAGTAAGGTAGTATCA
>JALPQI010028503.1:0-10969 GCA_025490895.1 Thaumatotibia leucotreta | reverse complement strand
TATTATGATGTGATGATCTACCGTAAAACGGGGTAAATAGGAGTGGCGGGGTAAATAGGAATGTAGAGTAAACTGGTTTGTTAGCCCAGGACAAACAGTCCAGTTTAGAACAACAGATTTTTATCATTTGTGTTATTCTAAACTGGACTGTTTGTCCTGGGCTAACAGACCTGTTTACTCTACATGCTTATTTACCACGTCATTCTTATTTACTCCTTTTTACGGTAACGAGTAAGTTGGTAGGTGGGTCGTTTTCACAAATATTGTATGTAGTCAAGGGCTTGATGAAAGCAAAATCATAACAGTTTCCATTGCGTTATGAAATAAATACATAAATATCTTGGGACATTTGTTACCCAAATCAACCTAGTGATTAGTGTAAATTTTAATATGTCTCCAGATATTTATTTATTTAAAGAAGCTATTAACTTTGGGACTTCAAGAGGACGACATTTGTTTTTTATTTATTTTATAGGTGTAGGGATGTGAAAGGCAAAATGGAAGATAAAAAATAATGTGCGTAGCACTTCGTAGCACGTAGCAATGCCTACGTCGTAGCCAACTAATTTCAATGTTATATTTGCTATAACGAAAGACATTTCAGTTAAATTGTCACGCGTTCCTATTTGATAAGTATAATGATTTAGAAACACAAAAATAATAACGTAAAGTAAAATACGTACTCGTGTCAAATGAACCCCGCGTGGAGAAGAGATGGGCCTTAATCGGATTTCTGTAGCTAGGAAACTCACTAAACCAATACACCCAATAAACTCGATTTGAATCCGTAATGCACGCCGGGCTCCCAAAAAATCTATTAAATGTCTGTATCTCTGTATTCTTGCATAGTTAATAAGAAAATGTTCAGAACTAAAATTATATTTAAATATTTATTAAACGGGTTACTCACGCAATTTAAAGTCGATAATTAATTCCTCGACATGTTCCTCGAAATTTTTATTACGTAAAATCTTACAGTGGAATCACTTTTTTATAAGATAGTACAGTGTATAGGTACATTCGCACACACAAGCATAAAAGCATATTTAATCTTCGAGAAGACGTGACTTTAATTTACTTTTAATCATTGACTTAGTTAACTTAGGATTTTTTCTTAATATATTTATTATGTGAATGTAAGTATGTATTGTACCTACATTTTTACTTGAATCTTATCAGACTTTATTGTGGTTTGAAGAATGTTTCCAATTTTACGATGCAATAAAAGTTTATTTGATAAAATCGCGACGTAAATCTATTTGAGTTACGACGCACTTACCGAGATAATCGAGCTTTTTGTTTATCTTCCAACTTGAATACTTTAAAGGTTAGGGCCATTCAGTTTATCCTAGATAAATGGTAATACTTACTTGTGTATGCGTGTATAACTTTCACATACCATTTTGACATTATAAGGCCTATTTTAAAGCAATTTATTTTATTTTATTGAAAGGTACAGTAACAAACTACAGACACAGAATACATTTACATATAATAAATAGTATAGCTCAGTTTAATCGTACACAGTCTGCAACTCAACAAGAACTGTATACAACATTTACATAACACGACATCAGGGATGGGATACCGGTTTTACCTCCATACAAAAGATCGGTTCTAATTTTGTTCTTCGGTATATAAATTCTTTGTTAATGGAGTAATTTAAAAATATGACATTAATTCGAATTTATAAGTTATAAATATTAGTTGGTAAATAAAGAAAAGATCTAGTTATCAAATTTATTTAGTAAATATTTATTAATTACTTATTGCCGATGTTATAGTTTGCATTAGTATACAGTGTGGAGAAATCGAATGCCATATGGATGGCAACTACCTTAAATATTGTAAATAACTTCTAATAGTATTTTATATAATTGTGACAATATGAAGGCTATATAAGTTGAGTACCGGGTTTAGGTCACGAGACTTGCCGAGTGGCCTAAGTAAGGTACGAGACTTATATTAGCCTTCATATTGTTATGATTATATACAATACTTTTTGTACGACAGCCAAATATATACCAAATCACAAACACAACAATACATCGAAAACAATAAAATGGGTTACCTACATACCTACTTAAAGAATGAATAAGAATATTTATACCAATAAATACGAAGTTACCTACACACAACTAAGAGTAAAAAAAGTAAATCAATAATTTTGTTCTTTAGTTTAAGTAAAATCCCAGTATTTGATCATCAGTTCATCTGAATCACTCATAATTAATTAACTTTTGCACAATCACTTCGACCAAACTAACAAAAACGCTAGAATATTTTTACCAAGATTTACAAATTTCGAACACTTTATGCCGAACATGCCATAGAAAAAATAAAAAGAAAATAAGCCGGTTCTCAATTACGAAAAATGTGGTTGCGTTCAAGAATATCTAAATGTCAAATGTAAAAATAATAAAATTATATGATAGAATTATTGTTTTTACCTTCATTTTGTAATATTTAATTTATTAAAACGCATTTCAGATTATTTTTACACGTTGATTTAAAACATGAAACTAAAAATGAAACCTATTTTTAAAAAGCAACTTACTACTGCAAATGAAAACAAACCTGATACATGGAAGTTGTCCTTAGAAAAAAAAATTAACAGAACTCCTATATTCATATGATTACTCAGCAGTTATCATATGAACCCATAGACAAATAGACTTTCTTATCGTTACTCAAATGACGTTAATTTGGATACCGCTGACAATCATCTAATTGACAGATTTAAGTGCTGGAGTACAAAAATGACTTTTTAACCCTTTAACGGGCAAGAAATTAAAAAAAAATCTCCTCCTGTCAAATCCTGGATTCAAGCCTCAACGCCATCCTGTAGGAAAAAAAAAATATATAAGAAAAAAATACAAAACGATAGTCAAAGTCAAAGTCAAATAATTCTTTATTCAAATTGGAATAGCAACAAACTCTTTTGAATCGTCTAGGTATTAAAACTACTTCCGGTTCGAACCCTACACCGCTGACCCAAGAAGAACCGGTAAGAAATATGGCGGGAATTATTTTTTCAAAAAATCATGGTACATCTTACAACTAACATGCATTAAAAAAAAACATAAAATTGATTTTAAATAAATTGAAATATAATAATAATAACAAGAGATGTAAAGTCTTTAAAAAGTCAGAACATTTATAAGTAAGTAGTGTTATAGAGTAGTCGTTTTTGAGACAGCTGCCCTATAAAGGGTTCATTGCGGTGTATTTCACGGGACGGGTGAAATCAAATTTAAAAGGTAAGTAATTATTAGTTTTGGCCTTCCGTTATTCTGATTGGACATATTTGTTATCGAGACAAAGACTAGAATGCATAGTTAAAGTTTCTCGCAATGCTCGTGAGCACAGTGTATTAGATATTTGTTAACGGGCACTTACTTATTTATTCGTTGTTAGATCAAAGAACCTATGCTGCCCTGCTAAGCGAAAGAGCGATATCTCAAAAATAGAGGCATTTGGGAATGGAATAGTCAGCTATAGAATTTAAGGTGCATGTTTGCATTAAATTTTATTTTTAGATATCGCTATTATGCTTAGCAGGGCAGTATGTTTGTGTTTGGATTCGGTGTGAGTTTCACAGATCCATAGAAAAAGGTATACCGATCTGGTTCCTCCTTAACATACGTGAAGAACAGGGATATCTATTTCACACGTAACTCGATGTCTGCACGATTTTGATTACTGATATTGGGTTTATGTTAAGTTATAGGTAGTTCAACCATTAGGGTGATACCTACTTATTATACATTAGTTAATTTATTTCGTATTTCTTTCTGCGCAAAACGCAATATTTTAGTATGACAAAAATGATATAATGTAGATTTTCTGAACTTTATGGAAAAATGCAGCAGCTGTAAACATTATTATGACAGTATAGCACATTTTTTCTTTATAAATTACCTATCAACAAACGATTAACTCGGGTGCTACATTACATTGCGAGCCGAATTACTTACGTCGGCACGGATAGAATTCTTGGCATGTCTTATATAAATACTAGCTACAGTGCTTTTTAGGTAAGTATTTTTGTTAGTTGTATTTTTAACTTTTCTATGTACATTATTAGTTTCACCTTAGTTTTTTATTTTAGATAAGTTTTATTTATTCTTGTGTGTTTATAATAATTTAGAATATTTTTATGCAATAACGGCAAATCTTGTAGCTCCCGTTAAAATATTTGCAGTATTTGATTTTCAACCATAACGAATAGACACCACACCTAACCTATTAATGTGTACCATGCTACGAATAACCCGTATTCATTTATGTAACATACTCGTAACGAACATTTATATCTTCTGCCGTCAATACAATTTCAAGTTCCAACTGCTTCCAAAGATAAGGATGCATTCACGATCGTAAAAATACGATTAAATATTGATGGCAATTCAATATTCATAGTACGATTCGAGTATCTGTATTGCACCATACACGAAAGTATTCCAACTTTAAGAACTATAAATTGAAAATCTTTGTCACATATCCGGTGACTTTACTTTTACTACTAACCTAATCTTATTGAAAATTCCGTTTCGAGAAAACGGCAGAGAACCCCATAATAGTATTTTATGCAACCCTTGTTTAAGAGAGGTCAAAAAAGGTGAGTGGCGTGGGTAACAATTTGAGGCGAAGCCGAAAATCGTTATTAAAGACGCCACGAGCATTTTTTGACTCAGTTAACACGCTCACTGCGGAACAGGTCATATGTGACCTGTACAAGTATGGTTAATTGCAATTTAACTTAATTGCCGCAGCGAAGGTGTTAAACAATGTTGCATACAATACTTTTTCTACGACCACATAATTGTTTTCAAATAAAATTGTAAATTTGAGAAATATTCTTAGTCAAAAGCCATTTTATTAATAATCAAGGTCGGGCGGGAGACGTCAAAATTAAAAATGAAAGCTCCCCTATGGTTTACTATTCATCAGAAATGACATTTAAAAGTAGGTTGGCAGCCATGTATTTCATTACGTCGTGTATACACGAGGTGTGTTAAAATCCAAAAAAATGCACTGCGTGTATGCCCGAATGCGTTTTTAGGGAATAGACAATATAGACTTATCTTGACATCTATAAGGGAGGGGCTTAAAGGTGTGTTCACGACTCTGTAAGTGACAAATAAAAGTACGGGAGTAGAAAAAACAAATAATTACACTTTCCGTACATTACTTTATTTGTCAGCCCCTGTAGCGTAGTTGATAGCCCTGCCTACAAAGCTTGAGGTTCCGGGTTCGAATGCCAGCAAGGTCTTTATTTGTGTATGTATTTAGCACATACATTTGTTCCCTGGTAATGGCCTTTTGTGTATTTAAGTATCATATGTATCCATCTATTATATGTATCGTCACCTGGTACTCACATCACAATTAAGATTACCATGGGTCTCGGTCGATTTGTGTCAGATGTCCTAAGATATTTATTTCATCACCATCATCAGCCTATGATAGTCCACTGCTGGACGTAAGCCTCTCCTATTAACTACGCGTATAACGGCATTAGGAGGTAAATGCCCATAATCGCCACGCTGCGGATTAATTTAGCGATAGCAGTAATTGTGTCCACTATGATGACGCTGCTGCCCATCATCAACCTTTTATCAAATAGTGGTCAATGACACTTCAATCTCTTAGTCCACTCTTACTACACCCGCAGGACGAGTTGGGGTGGTGACAAATGTATTCTTACTGCCGTCACCACACGGATATAGATATTTATTTATTTATATAGTATTTATTACATCCTACTTACTTGTCCAAATGTAAAACACTGCACTTAAGAGACAGCTTCCCAAAATTCCCACTTTTGTCATTTTAGAATCCGCCGGATTGACGGGAGAGGAGAGAAACGGCATCGAATTACTTTTCCAACTAGATTCATTAATCGCGACATTTGGACGGCTGTCGAACTGTCGACCGACTATTTATCACCCTCGCTTTGTCTCGACTCTCTTTAAACCTCTGTAGAGAAATAGGTAAGTATTTAATACGTAAGCAACTGTGCAAAGGTCGGTTCATATACATTGCCTAAAATCTGCGACCATTATATAACATAAACAGCTCAAAAATGCCCCCAAAAACAATTGTTCAATTGTACCAAGATGGGCAGGACATAGCGCTTTTCTTAACACCGCGCATAATATATTTTGGCGCATATCTGTGATAAATGTTTATGAAATACACCCAATCAAACCTTTGATGAATCAATCACAACTATTTTTAAATGGCGGTTTATGTTTTCATAAGTTGACATTGAAATTCATTACCGTGATGCATTGAGGAGGGGGCGACACTTGTCAACTAAAATTCAGAACCGTTTTTGAAAGGCAATTTAGTATGGCGTAATATTCATTTCCATGGAGTACCCATGGAGTAATCATTTTCGCTTCAAGGTCTCGGGAAACCGTTGACCAAGGGACTGTTCGTTGTGAAGATCAGTGGGAGAGATCTTTGTCCTCCAGTGGACGTCTTCTGGTGGAAATAATGATACCTACAAATTGAATCATATTGTCAGTTTATATTTCACTCCATTTATTATGTTTCGTTGCTTAAAATCCTCTTGTAATCAACTCGACTGTCGACGGCCGATAATTCCACAATATCCGTTAATGAGCTTACCCAGTCCTCCATTCAACTCCACCACTCGCATTCTTCGATATTATTTTATTTTATTTTCAGCCAGTATTATAATAATATACTGGCTTTATTTACTGTACACTCCGTTTTGTATATTTATTGTGTACTGCTATTGATATATGTACCTCAAATAAATAAATAATAAAAATATATAAATATGTCTTGTTGCGTATCGCGAGATCCACACTGGATGCGTTCTGCGGTCTGGTCAAGTCTAGTGTGGAAAATCCTTTACTTTGTTAAATCCATCTACAATAGTTTTTGAGAGCGGTATAACATTATTATAAATTTTTAAAAACGTTTGAATTTTTTACAATGTTAAGTACGACGTAATAATTAGTAGGTAGTATGTCAAAAAATATTGTAGGATTCTGTTTGGAAGCGATTCCTTGAAAGTCCACCACATGAAATTAATTATTACAATAAAAATGACGTAATTTTGGAAGGTACGAGTATACTGTAGTCCTACACTAAATCCGTATTATTGAAAATAAATATAACTATTTAAATAATATCACTCGTAAACATACGAGTAAATAATTGTCAATATAGCAAACGCTGTGTTTTTGTTTAATAGACTACAGTTTATTTTCGGGGCACATTTATAAGAAAAATACCTACCCGATTTATTTTGCAATGCTACTCGTAAACAACCAGTATTTTGTTGTAGCAACATTTCTGTTGTTTACAACTTCGGTTCGCTCGCCCGCATACGAAAGTTTAGAACAAACGAACTGTTCGGCAGAGGATACGTCACGCTCTCTGTAATCCGGCGGGCTTGCTTTTCTACACGTTTTCGGTTAACTAAATAAAATAAATATCATGAGACATTCTTACACAAATCGACTTAGTCCTAACCGACGATATGTACATTCACAGTAAAATAATACGGGTCGGCTGTAACTATAGAAAATACTGCATACAGGCACGAAAAAGTCTACTTTGTTGGCAACGTAACGTCTATGACAGTTACCTTCGAAATACACGAAAAGTGCCGAAATTATCTATAAATACAAACACCCGGTTACAACATTAAGATACACCAGAAATTGTATTCGTAGGTAAGAATGGCGTCACGTAACCGACATTCTCGTGGAATGCACCAAACAGTTTTCAAATATTGACAGGATAAATAAAATGCAAAATTATACCCGACGCGTCCAAGAATATAATAATAGATAGATACTGTAGAGGTTGTATAACAATAACCCTCTCCATTACTGGTTGCATTCGGATGAATATTGTATTTAAATGAATGACATGGAAACACTATAATACATTAAAAAATTGTATAAGTCACCCTCGAGCCAGTCTCCGGGTCACGCTTGTGCACCGCGATTTATAAAATAAATCGCTTCTTCATTTAAGTCTACCGCTGAGTGTTATTACACCACAGCACGTCGCACGACATACATTTTTCAATTCATAAAATACGACTGTGTTTGAGGAAACCACTTTTGTGATAACATTATACACAGTTTTACAGGCAAGATCACTGAGTGAACTATATGTATAGGCCGTCATTTAATTCGTTTTCTTTAATTTTGTTATTATTTTGAGTTTTATAAAGGTAGGCTATGGATTCGTCAGGACTGGTGATGCGCTTTTGCGGTAAATTCTCCGTGTTAAAAACAGTACCTAAGTTACCATTGAGTCATATTCCCCATTTTGAGTTGGGAAAGCTACCAGAAATTACCGGCACGTCACTAATCAAGACTATAAACATCTGTCAAAATCTACTCAATATAATGAAATTCGTGAGGCAGTTTTAAATTACATTATAAGCTTTAAGCTTACAGCTTTTGTGATGTAAAAGCGGCCGAAAATCATCGTCAAGTAAACAAGTCTCATTTAAAATTGCTTGGAGGTCGCTGTAACGGCGCAATTTCCACACATGGGCATAAAAAATATAAACGGTGTCGGGGGAAATCAGTGGAAATTGAGCACTGTCAGAACTTGAGGCCTAACAAACATCGAAATTCGTTAATTTCAAGCATTTGGCTCTGTCATTCTAACGACGCCGCCGTTAGAGTGACCAAGATAGGTGCTCGAAATGTTGATTACGAAGTTTGTGGTAGGTTTATAGACTTGTTTATAGATTTTGGGGTTTGTTTGTAAAGTCTTTTTAAAAACATAAGGAGTTTTCTAAACTTTTAAGAATGTAACATTTAACAACTCCACTATATAACAAGTACGAGTAATTTTCTTTCAAGTTCTCGATAAACATTAATGTCAGAAAAGAAAATTTCCAACTACGGAAATAGTCTGAAAGTTTTCTTTGGCAGTTACCTGTCCAAATATTGGGCGAGACGTCATGCCAGGAACAATATTTGTATTAATTGATAATATTTGTCTTTGGTATCGTATCTCCCAAATAGATATCTTTTACGAAGGGTCGTGACTGGCCCAATTTCGTTTTTATTTTCCTGGTGTTTTGGTCGATACAGACCAGGATGTTTAGCCAAGTTGCCAATCGCTAACTCTTAGTAGCGTATCGTAGTTTTCCCCCTCTGTCACTCTTTCATATTAGTGGGACAAAGACAGTTAGCTGCCTTTCGTTTACGACTGACGATTAAGCGCTAGCGATTGGCAACTAGTCTAAGCACCCTGGTCACACCAAAAGCGCAGAACGAGCACTTGTGTGGCGTGCTCGTTGTAACTTATGTAAATGTCATATTAGATGACACACCGCTTGCGTGGCGTGCACGTGTGCGTGCCGTGCGTTCGGTGTGACATCTACTATGACATTAACATAAATTACGACGCACATGCCACACACACGCGCACGCGCACGTGAAGCATACGCATCCGGTGTGACTCAGCCTTTAGACTTACATGACGTGACGTACAAGTTAGTGCTTAGACAAGTTACCAATCGCTAACGCTTAATCGTCAATCGTAAAGGAAAGGCAGCTAACTGTCTTTGTCGTACTAATATCAATGAGTGACAGAGAGGGAAAACTACGATACGCTACCAAGCGCTAGCGATTGGCAACTTGGCTAAGCATCAAGTTGTCGAGCATTGAGATAGATTTCGACGCTTGTCGTTAAGATATGAGCAGAGATCGGATTTTTGTGCGACATCTCATACTAAATGTCATCAAAATGACGTAAATCACTAAGAATGTCGCAAATCCATCCGATCTCTGGATATGAGTGATAATCATGAAAGTTTAAATCAGAATATAAACACTATTTTTCAAAATGGCTGACAAGTTATACTCTTTTCCACTAGGGCCACTAATCTATTTCTGACTCAAAACCCGGTTGAGTGGAAAGTCATGAAAATATAAATCAATACATCAAAAAATTAATTTCCCAAAACAGACGGCTCTTAATAAAGGGTTCGTTCTTTAATTAATCCGCTCTACACCGTAAATTGAGATGAAATATTAATAGATAGGTACTTATCGACTTTAATTATTAACCGTAATCTTAATACTTTCAATCAATTCGCCGAAGACAGCAAAAACCTTAGAATATTATTTTTTAGTACAGATGGTGTCTCTTTTAGGCTCTAGTGCGAGAAGTGGCTCATTTTAAGTCAGGTCCTAAACTTCGGAGGGACATCTGTACCAAAAAACGTCGTACGAGACACGACGTGTAAAAAGGGAATTCATAACTCGTGTCGATTTAAAACATCGCCACTCGTTTTGAATTTCATTTTTTTCGCACTTGTGTCGTAATGTACTAGTTTAGTTTACCTAATTTTAATACTGCCAAAATTAATTGAATACTCCTCAGTAGACTTATTACGATGGACCCGTGTTAATTTTTTGGTAACGTGTTGAGTAATTTCTATTTTTTTTTATTTGACGAAGGTAAACATTGAGCTCTCAGCTCACCTGATGGAAAGCGGGAACTGCAGATGCCCATGCACATAGTGACCAAAAAATCGCCTATGCGCTGCCTACCCTGAGGACTAAGATGGATTGCCTCTGTCTATGCCAGTAATTACACCGCCGGCTATCTTACCCCCAATGACCTACGTAATCCGAAACCTATCTGTAGTGACTAAATAGTTACACGCGAATTTAAACGTTTAATTATATTTTCATCACACCTGTCCTGTTCGGTAAGTGCGCCAATGCGCGCCGTAGATTGCCCTAGGGCAATCAAGGTTTTCCATAGAACATTCAAAGTCAAAGTCAAAGTCAAAGTCAAATAATTCTTTATTCAAATTGGAATAGCAACAAACTCTTTTGAATCGTCTAGGTATTGAAACTACTTCCGGTTCGAACCCTACACCGCTGACCCAAGAAGAACCGGTAAGAAACTTGGCGGGAATCATTTTTTCAATCAATCATGGTAC
>JALPQI010028502.1:0-13067 GCA_025490895.1 Thaumatotibia leucotreta | reverse complement strand
CGATAAGTCACGTGACCATAATAATATATGGAAATGGTCACGTGACTTTTCGTTCGCATCAGTCATTCTCATACATTATAGTAGATAGCGTGGGTAGGCCCCCCACAAGGTGGACTGATGACCTGGTGAAGGTCGCAGGAGTCCGCTGGATGCGGGTGGCGCAGGACCGGTCATTGTGGCAATCTTTGGGGGAGGCCTATGTTCAGCAGTGGACGTCTTTCGGATGATGATGATAGTAGATACTTATCACTTATCGTATACGATTGCAAAATGGCATCTGGGCTAGGCCCGCTGGTTGCTTAGCCAAGTTGCCAATCAATCACTAACGCTTAGTAGCGTATCGTAGTTTTCTCTCTCTCTGTCACTCTTTCACATTAGTGCCACAAATACAGTTTACGATTGACGATTAAGCGTTAGCGATTGGCAACTTGTCTAAACACTCAGGTTGGCGTTTGTGTGTGTATTGAACGCTATATTCTCCGATCTGCGTACATTAAGGTACGTTTAAACCAAAAGAGCATTCCCTGTTCTAGCGCCCGTTCTACGAAATCAACCAATCACGTTTTGTATAGGTACCAATCGCATTTCGTAGAGTGGGAGGTTAGAACAGCGAATGCTCTTTTAGTTTGAACGCACCTTTACTCGTTCCAAGAGCGAGTGTCTATGTTAAAATACTTATTTTAATGGGTCTTATCTTTAAATTTACATTTGTAGCAATCATACGCCCACAAGTCGTCTAATTACTCGGCAAATTATATTTATACCTATGTATAAACAAAGTCTAGCTTTTATTTGCATACTTGTTTTCATAAGCTTGAAACGGAGTCAACAAAAAGCAGACAAATAGAATAAGAAAATAAAAAACCGGCCAAGAGTATGTCGGGCCATGCTCAGTGTAGGGTTCCGTAGTTGTTCAAAAACAGCTGGGCCGAATAAGTATGTGCTAAATAGTTTTATTTGAAGTATTCTGTAAGCCCGACTATTGATGATTTTTTAATATTTATGGACCCACGCCACGGATCAAAAGTTAGAAGGAGGGGACATTTTTTTTATTAGGGAGCGGTTAACATCGAAAATATTGACTCAAAAAAACACTTTTTCTTTGGGCCTTTATTCTTTTTAAGATACCTAATCAACGATAACTACCCCACACTCTAGAATTATACGTATAGGGGAGGTACTCGAAAAAAATAATTTTATAATTTTGTTGGCGTGATTAATATGACTACCTGTACCATATAGTTATGTTGCAAATTTCTAGTATTTACTAACGGCCACTGGGCTATGCTGCGAATAGACAGATAGACGGACAGACAGACGGACATAGCGAAACTATAAGGGTTCCTACTAGTTTTCTACAGAACCCTAAAAATAAATATAGCTAGCAACAGATCCGGTACAACAGCTTACTACTAGGATTATGATCAACTCCCATACGATAAAATAATTATTTATAGGGTTCCCTAAGTCTGAAGAGTGATAAACGAAGCCTCTACCAATCCACTACCTGCCTGTAACTGTTTTCCGACTTAGACTGTCTGGCCTACTGCCGCAATCTTCGAATTTTTAAAATCTCGGGGATGTATTTCTGTCAGTCCAACGAGTGACCTGTGAGTTCTTACGTAAGTTATAGGGACGGAGCTATGCTAAGGAATTAGATAGTGATATTCACCTCTCATTTCTTAGTATAGCCCCGTCCCTATAACTTACGTAAGAACTTACAGGTGTACGGCTGGCCTGGAGTGACAGAAACAAATCCTCGAAATTTCTGGATTTTGAAGTTCGCGATAGGGCCGCTGCTTCGGGTCTAAAACACAGCAAATGTAGGTTATGTAAGTTGTAATGTATATATTTAATTAGTTGTAGGAATTTTGATAGCAGCTTTAATAGTTATCAAAAATGGTACGAAAACCTCATCAGAGATAACCCCTCAACTGGCAATTGATTTCATTGAAGATGCTGAAAGGTCAACTTTCTGTCAGTAAATTAAAATCCAAATAGGCATTCCCGCAGCGGGAGCTTGCCAGACGAAGGTATAACTAAACATTTGTGACTCTTATCACAATAGATGTAAATACTTAACTGCCTACTTTCCCTCCCTCCCTTCTTTTACCCTTTCTTTAAGTCCTTCTGTCTCTTTACCCGTCGACACCGTGAATCCTCTTGTTTTTTAAAGTTTATAGACGCAAATTGTTGTCTTTCACGAGTTGCAGTTTTCAATAGGTAGCAGTAACTGCTTATCAGAGGTTATTAGGTTTGTTTCCCATATGGACTGGGTAATATGCACATACATACCATATGGACGAGTTCAACTCGCGCTTAACGGTTTTTTCTATCAACTGATGTAATAAGGAGACTATGTTTCGTCACACACCGAAATAAAAGTGGTCTATTGTCAATATTATCATGGATTTTACTAAAGACAGACTTTGAAAGTGCTTATCTTAATTGCACATTCAATTTTTATTCCTAATGAAAAAAAGGAAAATGTAAATAAAATATTTTAAAAATAAAAATAAAACCGCCTTCAAAAATTCGCCCGAACTAAAAAGTTAAAAATAATTTTGGTTCCTACTTCTTAGGATTTCCTACCCAAACCTTTAAACCTTTTACCCTATTCATTGAAATAAAACATTATGGCTAGGTACCCTACAGATTTCTTAGAAGTCGGTGCCAAGCCGAATACGTTCATAGGTATATATTAGATAGAGCTTTGTAACTTACTGTCACTCCGATTACGCTTTTATCAACAGAATGGTCTGCCTCAGTCATTTTCATGAAAGCATAACCGGAGTGACAGTAAGTTACAAAGCTCTATCAAATACATATAAGTACTCGCAAAGTGAACATATTTGGCTTGGCACCGACTTCTAAGAAATCTGTAGGGTACCTAGCCATAATGTTTTATTTCAATGAATAGGGTAAAAGGTTTAAAGGTTTGGGTAGGAAATCCTAAGAAGTAGGAACCAAAATTATTTTTAACTTTTTAGTTCGGGCGAATTTTTGAAGGCGGTTTTATTTTTATTTTTAAAATATTTTATTTTTTGCTTTTTAGTAGTGTAAATATAAAATCGTTATTCAGTATGCTCTAAATACTTATAATTAGAATGTACTGCACTGTAGTAGGCCATAAAACCTGAACTGGCGAACTTATATGAATACAAAAACAATTTCAAAGGTAACAGACTTAGCATGCCAATATTATTTAAAGAATCACTAACCGCTAACCGACATGTCATAACTACTAAGCAAACACTTGAATAGATCTCGAAAATGTATGATCCTCCAACCCCTAATAGTTAAGGAGTTATTCCTTTCATCATCAGCTCACCAACATGAGACTATGACCACCTAAAGGCAAATACTGGAATAACCTCCAAAATATATGAAATATGTTATATTTAAAGAATTATCCCCCAACTCCTAATCTCCAAGGAGTTGTACCTTACATCATCAGCTCACCAACATGAAAGGATGACCACTTAAAGGCAAATACTCAAATAGCTTTCAAAATACACGAAATATGTTATACTTAAAGAATTATCCCCCAACTCCTAATTGCTAAAGAGTTGTACCTTCCATCATCAGATCATCAACTTAAAATGTTCATGACTAGATGCAAATACTTGATTAGTCTTCGAAAATAAATGAAAAATGTCATGTGTGCCTACAACATTTGAAGAGTTCCCTCGATTTCTCCAGGATCCCATCATCAGATCTGGATTCGGTGACAATGGGACCAACTAGAAGGTATACCCTTTCAAACAAAAAAAGAATATTTCAAATCGGTCCACGCGTCTTCGAGTAATCGGGGAACATACATAAAAAAAAAATGATTTCGACGAATTGTAAACCTCCTCCTTTTTGAAGTCGGTTAAAAAACCATTCCTCTTCCCCCAAATCTTGTCTCCGATGTATCTCTATATATTGAAAACTATTTTGTTTAACAATAAGAAACCTATCCGAATTTAGTTTTCAACTTTATTACTTTTAAATGTATTTATTTTATTTGAAATATCTACAAAATCTTGTTAAAAGCGAGTACTTCCATATGGCCAAGTGCGAGTTGAACTCAGCAAATATAAAAGTTACAGATACCATTTTTGAAACTTTCACGGTGCTGACGTTTTTTAACCGACTTCAAAAAGGAGGAGGTTAACAATTCGTCGAAATCTTTTTTTTTTTTATGTATGTTCCCCGATTACTCGAAGACGCGTGGACCAATTTCAAATATTCTTTTTTTGTTTGAAAGGGTATACCTTCTAGTTGGTCCCATTGTCACCGAATCCAGATCTGATGATGGGATCCTGGAGAAATCGAGGGAACTCTTCAAATGTTGTAGGCACACATGACATTTTTCATTTATTTTCGAAGACTAATCAAGTATTTGCATCTAGTCATGAACATCTTAAGTTGGTGATCTGATGATGGAAGGTACAACTCTTTAGCAATTAGGAGTTGGGGGATAATTCTTTAAGTATAACATATTTCGTGTATTTTGGAAGCTATTTGAGTATTTGCCTTTAGGTGGTCATCCTTTCATGTTGGTGAGCTGATGATGTAAGGTACAACTCCTTGGAGATTAGGAGTTGGGGGATAATTCTTTAAATATAACATATTTCATATATTTTGGAGGCTATTCGAGTATTTGCCTTTAGGTGGTCATAGTCTCATGTTGATGAGCTGATGAGGAAAGGAATAACTCCTTAACGATTAGGGGTTGGAGGATCATTCTTTGTATATATAACAAATGTCATACATTTTCGAGATCTATTCAAGTGATTGCTTAGTAGTTATGACGTGTCGGTTAGCGGTTAGTGATTCTTTAAATAATATTGGCATGCTAAGTCTGTTACCTTTGAAATTGTTTTTGTATTCACATAAGTTCGCCAGTTCAGGTTTTATGGCCTACTACAGTGCAGTACATTCTAATTATAAGTATTTAGAGCATACTGAATAACGATTTTATATTTACACTACTAAAAAGCAAAAAATAAAATATTTAAAAAAAAAAATTTAAACCGCCTTCAAAAATTCGCCCAAACTAAAAAGTTAAAAATAATTTTGGTTCCTACTTCTTAGGATTTCCTACCCAAACCTTTAAACCTTTTACCCTATTCATTGAAATAAAACATTATGGCTAGGTACCCTACAGATTTCTTAGAAGTCGGTGCCAGGCCAAATATGTTCACTTTGCGAGTACTTATATGTATTTGATAGAGCTTTGTAATATACTGTCACTCCGGTTATGCTTTCATGAAAATGACTGAGGCAGACCATTCTGTTGATAAAAGCGTAATCGGAGTGACAGTAAGTTACAAAGCTCTATCTAATATATACCTATGAACGTATTCGGCTTGGCACCGACTTCTAAGAAATCTGTAGGGTACCTAGCCATAATGTTTTATTTCAATGAATAGGGTAAAAGGTTTAAAGGTTTGGGTAGGAAATCCTAAGAAGTAGGAACCAAAATTATTTTTAACTTTTTAGTTTGGGCGAATTTTTGAAGGCGGTTTAAATTTTTTTTTTTAAATATTTTATTATAGTTGTAAAATTTAAACCGAATCCTCATTGTGCGAATCAAATGGACTCGCACTTGCCCGATTTTTATTTGAATTAATTCACTCAAACAGAAAATGCTTAATTATAATTATGATTTATGATTTAAGACGGGATATACAGGATGCTCGCGAGGAAACTGAAAGAATTTAACTATGCATTCTAGAAATCAAAATAAACAAAAAATATTATGAGACCTAATGTCAAATACCACAAAAAAAAATTGTTTTTCTTTTTTTTTGACTTTTTGAATAGGTACTTTTTAACATTTCCAATACTTTTTACCATAGGTAACAACAATTTGTTAAAATTATTTTTTTTAATGATTTTTTAGGGACAGGTTTTTTCGTCAAGTCTATTCTTATTTTTTGATTGTCAGGCAAAAGGTGTGGTAATATTAGAACACATTGTGGTAGTATTGTACTCAAAAAGAAGTTTTATGACAATTTACGTCGAAAAACATTTTTCGAAAAAAGGTTAATTATCTCTGGAACCAAGGCGAATCCAGGAAATTTTATATAACATTAAACTACTCTAAATATGCTCAGGAATTCAGCATTGAAATCTATCGGTTTCCTCGTGAGCATCCTGTATTTAATAATAAATAATAATAATAAATATCTTGGGACATCTTACACAAATCAACCTAGTTTCACGATTAAGCTCAATTAATGCTTGTGAAATGGTAGTATCCACATGATGGCGACGATATATACACCGTGTTTAAATTGATTTCCGTTAAATTTAAGGGAAGCTTATTTAGGTAAAAAGAAAATATTTTCTCTAAGAAACAAGTGTCTTAACTCTTACTGTTATTGTGTTATTAAAAAAATAAGTTTAATGACTGAATAAGTGTATTGCAACCTTTATTACATCCTAATGTTACTTATTGTGACATGTGCCATCAGTAGCCGTCAGTCGCCTGAGATCTTATTGTTAAGGTTCTCTCATACTTGCCATTACAATTATAGTATATGAAAACCTGTCCAATTTAACGGAAATCAATAAAAACACGGTGTATAATAGATACCATGTAGGTAAATTTTAATTATTGGGCACCTTATATTTAGGCGACTGCCATCTTCACCGAATGCATTATTGCAGTATTTCGCTACCAAGCAAGTAAAAATACTGAGGTATGAATGAAGGTGTCTACCTACCAACTCGAGCATATTTATTTACTTTAAGAACTTCCTTCTAGTTTTGCGCGCAAGAGTCGCAAGACGCGGGGAAAACCGCAATTCAAGAATTCAAAACGGGTAATTTCAAGTATTATCAATAGTTGACTCCTAGTTAGAGTACAAGCAGTTACCTACTTGTACAGGAAAATCTAGAGAAGGTGAAATTTTATTTGTTGCATTAAACAGGGATAACTTCTAGATCGTGGGTGATATGCTGATATGTGATGTTTACTTTTTACCACTTGTTATAGGTAATAAGTGGTAAAAAGTAAACGGGTGCTCGCGAGAGATTTTAACTATAATAATATAAAAATAAAATAAAGTTTATTGCCACAAGTTGTTAAACTACATATAAAATCCTTTCAGGCTTAAACATAGCGTAACATAAAAAATAAGATGAAAAACAAAGTAACTATACAATAGAATGAATTAACAATTAAAAACAAAATGAACGGTAATTGGTACACGTCTCAGCTATTTAGATATCGTGGTAGTATACCCAGCGCTGATTTTCAGACGGGTCCCTTCCACTATGCAGTACTTTTTATCACAGCAACAATTTGTCAAAATGTTACATTTTCATTTTAGTGACAGTTTCGTTACGTCTATTGCCAGGCAAAAGGTGCTTTGTAATCAAAAATAAGTTTTATAACGAGCTACGTCGAAAACTTATTTCGGAAAAGGTTGATCATCTCTAAAACCAAGCCGAATCCAGGCAAATTTATATAACATTAAAGACTCTAAATATGGTCGGAAATACAGCATTAATCTCTCGCAATGCTCGCGAGCTCCCTGTATAAATGTACGAGTACCTCATCTATGTTAACGATATAACCAGGACTAGGTACCAGGAGGCAGCAGGCGTGCTACATCTATTAACTATGAACTGTAGTAAATATTATGCTATTAAATAGTTTGCTATAAGTAATTACGCAAGCACTGTAATATGTATTATTAGATTATTACGCAGCAAATTATATTAACGTGCGTAATTTAAACGACTTCAGTGAGACTTCAAAATCTTAAAATATGTATATTGTATGTGAGCGTCTTAGTAAAAACGTCCCGCAGTGGAGCTTACAATAAGGGCACTTAGACATTTAATTAGAATAAAAATAAAAACCATTTTCATAAAATATTTGACTAAAACGCTTACATATTTCAATGGGCTCTCCAAGCGGAAGAACCATTTTTTAACAAATAATGGATACAAAAATTGTTCATATTATCTGCATCGTGGCAGTAATTTGGCACCACCCCAGCCCTTCCCGTGGATGTCGAAAGAGTCGACTGAGGGATTGGAGATAACTATTATTGATGGGCAGCAGCATCATCTTAGAGGATACACCCTTTCTCTTACCATACCGTCTCATCGTACGGGCTTATGACCAATTCTTTCTCTGTACAAGCCGCTCGTCTGTGGAACATTCTCCCCGCCGATATCAGACAGTGTCGGAATAGGTTTGCTTCTAAGAAATCTTTAAGGCTGTGGCAGTATTTTACTTTTGTACTTAAGATAAGTAGGTATGTATATGTAAATTATTATGAAGTATATATGTATGTATACTATATTATTAATTATTATACTGTAATTGTAAAATGTTTGATGAACTCACACATAAGTAATATACCTAAGCTTTTGTTGCATCTTCCACTGCTTTGCGCGAAGGTTGACAGGTAGAGGATGCTTTTTAGGGTTCCGTAGCCAAAATGGCAAAAACGGAACCCTTATAGATTCGTCATGCATGTCCGTCTGTCCGTCTGTCCGTCTGTCACAGTCGATTTACTCGGAAACTATAAATGCTACAGTAACGAAATTTGGTAAGGATATGTGTTGCATGTGTGTTACCAGTGATGACTTACGGCGCCGAAACGTGGTCCTTCACCATCGGCCTCATCTCTAAACTCAGAGTCGCTCAAAGAGCTATGGAGAGGGCTATGCTCGGAGTTTCTCTGCGTGATCGAATCAGAAATGAGGAGATCCGTAGGCGAACTAAAGTTACTGACATAGCCCTCCGGATAAGTAAGCTGAAGTGGCAATGGGCAGGCCACATTGCACGCAGAGCAGATGGTCGATGGGGTCGAAAAGTGCTCGAGTGGAGACCACGGCTAGGCAAACGCAGCGTAGGACGTCCACCCACAAGATGGACAGACGACCTTGTGAAGGTCGCCGGGACACGCTGGATGCAGGTCGCATCTAACCGCTACATGTGGAGGTCCAGAGGGGACGGAGAGAGAGAGAGGGAGTGGACGTCTTATGGCTGAGATGATGATGATGATGATGATGATGTGTTGTATGAACCGCTACAAGATTATGATACTAAATTGTAAAAAAACCATTGGGGTGGGGGCCCTCCATCCATACATATAACTGAGGGATAAAACATTTTTTTAGTTGTATATAAGCGTGTGGGGTATTAATAGAAAGGTCATTGAAAATGATATGAAGGTTTATAAATCTCATTTTTATTTAAGCAAATCGTTTTCGAGATATCAGCTCTCAAAATCTGAAAAATGTGTCCCCCCTCTATTTTTTAAACTACGCGATATAAAATTATAAAAAAAATATATGTTATGCACATTAATATACTCTATCAACGATTTTTGGTTTGATTAGATTATCTGCTATAGTTTTTGAGGTACCTAGGTTGATTTGACTGTATTTTTTAAATAATAAATTGCTAATGGTACGGAACCCTTTGCGCGCGAGTCCGACTCGCACTTGGCCGGTTTTTAGCATTAAGTTCACCTTTTATACAATAATATTGTTTTCTTGTGCAATAAATAAAGGTTAAATAAATAAATACGCTACTGCGATCGCCTACTGGCGTGACGAATATGGGAATACCTCCTAATAACGTGTTCAATTGTCCATACGAATAATGAGGCATACGTTCAGCAGTGGATTGAAATAAGCTGATTTTGATGATGTGATCTTATGAGTGATGTGTGTCCTATGGACTATAAAAAGTAGAATGGCCCAATTAACTGATTAAGATCAACGCTTGAATAAATATCACGAATTCGCCAATCAAGGTAAGCTTCATGCAATTTAGACAACCTTCACAGAATTAAAAATTAGGCGCCCTCGATATGGCCCAGGTTGTATGAATCAATTAATTAATGAAGGATTTATTCGAAAGACAAAGTCGGCAGCTTCGAATTATAAATAAAAAAACGGGTCAAAATAATTAGATTAGCATCTATAGTTACGACTAATACAGTCGAGACAAATAAAAAATTGTCACAAACACTCAACACAGTACCCAACCTATTAGGTACGTGACGACTGCCGCAACCAACACATGATTTGGCAATGCACAAAATACAAGGCATGAAGAAAAATACAGTTCAGTTAATTGACATCCAATGTCTTAGAATTAATCTACGATAAGTATTTACAATAATTACTATAGTTCGAACTAAAACAAGCAAAATCAATTGAAAGAAAGCATGTTCCAGAAAAACCCATTTCACAAAATCTATGTATGATGACTATGATGCAACTTTGTTATGCTTTTCTAAGTAATAATAAATTATCGAGCCGTAATAAACATCTGATATTGTTGTACAACAATGTACTCGTATTATTTATTATAATATAATGCTTTTAATAAATAAGTAGATACACACACGTGGGACATCCAGTTATATTTCGATTATTATACTTTTTTGATGATCGATTGTTCCGACCATTGATACATTTCTAATTATCCTACAAAATAACAAAAATGGTCAACATGGGTGACTTCGATTTACGTTAAACTATAACCATGAACATTTAAATCACTAAATATAACGTATTTATTCTACATAGTGTCCCAGGGAGAAGTGACCAGCTTCCTGGGACAAACTGTATAAGTCATACTGAACAACTTTTACTATGGGACCAACAAGGAAACCGCGAAAAAAAATTTGACCTTTCGCTTTTCCTTGTTTTTCACTTTTATATTATATAATTTTAGATAGCGGAGCATTTTTAAATAAAACAAATATAATAATAATATATAACAAATAATTAATTCATAACCTTTTGAATAATTAAAAACAGACAGATGGACAGTCGGGCAGATAATGATAACGATAGTTTGAGAACGGCACCTTAAAATTCACACCCATAATATTATAATATTAGGATATGCTCATGCTCACAGTAAGGCCGAGATGATGACGATGACATTCGGGCGGAAATGGTGAAACTATGTTTTGGCAACGAAACCTTAATATCTACAATATTATAATATTATGATAAGCAGACCTACACTCAGCAGCTAGCAGCAAAAGGCTGAGATGATGATGATGATGATGACGATGACAGTCGGGCAGACATGGCGAAACTATAATTTGATAATAGAATCTTAACATTCACAATATTATAATATGAGGATGTGGGGATCTATACTAAGCAGTAGGTAAGGTCTTAGGGTGATGATGATAATGACGACAATGACAATCGGGTGGACATAGCGAAACTATGATTTGGCAACGAAACCCTAATATCCACAATATTATAATTGGATGACATGCAGGCCTACGCTCAGCAGCTGGCAGCAAAAGGTTGAGTTGATGATGATGATGACGATGACAGTCGGGCGGACATGGCGAAACTATGATTTGGCCACGAAACCTTAATATCTACAATATTATAATATGATGATACGTAGGCCTACGCTCAGCAGCTGGCAGCAAAAGGTTGAGATGATGATGATGATGACGATGACAGTCGGAAACCCGATTAAATAAATAAAGATTATAGAGAACATGTTTAATTTTTTTTCACTTAATCGGCTCAAGACAAATCGACGAAATAAAATATCGATATCGATACCTCTTTTTGGACCCTTTCCTCGCATTGGCCGCTACTCAGCCTATCGTTCCGAAATTCTAGAAATTTCCATAGTTTCATGCCAAATAAAAAACGACCTTATTATTGGCATATAAAGTTGTTTCTTATTTAGTGTAGTACAAACATCTTGCGGAAGACGAAATATTTTAGAAAATATTAAAATATTAACAAATTAAGAACTTCCGGTGGTATTAAATACCTTCATTGGTGAGGTTTGACTTCTGGCTATTACTTTTACATCCCAAAACGGCACAAAAAGGCATATTTGCACATTCTTTTTCGGATTTATTCGAAAACGATCTCACGTGAGCGCGCTTAGAGAACTGATGGCCTACTGTGGTTAACTTTTGTGCAGGTAAGCCTTGCGCTGCTTACTATTGCCACACGCGCTGCGCTTACATTACGCTTCTACTGTTTTTTCTGTTTTGTGCTTCCAACAGTGGACTGACATAGGTTGATGTTCATAGATAAACCAAAATTATCTATCATTTTGACCATTTTCCTGTCCCACTGCACGGCTGCTGCTGCGGTGAATTCTACAACCTGCAAATAATAAAATTATTGTACCTACCTACATAAGGTAAATAAACATTTAAGTTTTTCCTTGCAGTCTGTATGCATCCACAGAAACATATTCTATTGCTATCGAGCCGAGCTGATACTTACCATAATTATTTGCTTTCATAAAATTCCAAATAAAAAAAAAAACATAAAAACATTAATAAAAAACTAAGCAACTTCACAATACAGGGAATTGCATTCATTTGTAGACTGTCGGTACTACTTACACACTCGGTTAATGAATAGGGTCAGGTGGTTTCTTTTCATAGAAAATAATGCAAACATGCAGATTTAAAATATTTTTCAAAATATTTATAGTGTACCTAGGTAAAATCTATTTTTAAATCAAGTTTTATTGGAATTTCCCTAAATTTAAAAATAAATCCGAAAAACTTTAAAATTGTCGTTAGGCCGGTCTGTAGAGACAAAAATGTAGACCGCTTAAAAAAACTACCTAAAATGTATGATAATGTGAGTTATTTAATCATGAGTTGCTATTTTTATATCTACGCCCTACGGAGTCATCTGACGATAAAGTTCCGTGTTTTTCGGATCATGTGAAAACCTCAGGGAAATTCCAATACAATTTGATGTTAAAAACGGTTCCACTTGTATTATAAATATTTATTTTAAATATTTGTAATTAGCATGTTTCCAGTATTTTCTATGAAAAAATCCACCTGACCCGTATTCATTGACCGCGAGTGTAGTTATAAATTATAAATAACCCGATGCATTATCGACAGTAAATTTGTATTACCTAGTTACATTCTGTTTTGGACGTAAATACTTGATAACTTGGATAAGAATTCTTCGATCACATAACGGTCGTTGTTTATGCAGGGTTCACCTTTGAAACTTAATATCTCAAAGCTAAACGATTATCATAATTTTATACTATAAACTGCATTTATGCCTTA
>JALPQI010028501.1:0-12823 GCA_025490895.1 Thaumatotibia leucotreta | reverse complement strand
GACCCACCCCGGCTTTGCACGGGTACTATACCTACATAAAAGCCTTCCTCTTGAATTACTTTACCCATTTAAAAAAATCTCATCAAAATCCGTTGCGTATTTTTAAAAATTTAAGCGTACAAAGGGACAGAAAAAGTGACTTTATTTTATACTATGTAGTGAAATAGCGTGGCGATGCGTCAAATCGTAATTTTGAATAAATAATAATAATAATAAATAAATATCTTGGGACATCTTACACAAATCGACCTAGTCCCACGGTAAGCTCAATTAAGGCTTGTGATGTCGGTACTAGGCGACGATATATATAATAGATATACATTATAGATACTTAAATACATAGAAAACCATGACCAAGGAACAAATATTTGTGATAAATAAATACACAAATAATGCCCTCGCCGGGATTCGAACCCGGAACCTCCAGCTTCGTAGGCAGGGGTCACTACCAACTAGGCTACAGAGGCTGACAGAATAAGTATGTCAAGTTTAATTGGTGTATCTGACCTATTTTTTTCGAACTCATGGAACCACATAGTGCTTTAATTATAATAAGGATAAGAAAGCAAATTGATATAATTTGATAACAGTTGCCAATCGCCAATCCGCTTGCCCAGCGTGACGATTATGGGCAATTACCTCCTTATGCGTCTAATACGCATAGTTAATAGGAGAGGCCGACGTCCAGAAGTGGACTATCATAGGCTGATGATGATGATGATGATTACAGTTGTAATAAAAAAAAAAAAACAAAATAAACAAATCTGAAATGGTCCAACCCATGTGATAGAGTTCTAGGTTTTAGGCATTTCAATATATCTGAGTCTCGAGGGACATTTTTAGGTAAATAAACTAGAGGAAAATACAAATTTACTAAGCGAGCTTTCTGCTTTACATTAATTATGCAAAGATGAAAATAAAATTTCGTGAATCTAGATATTTACTTTCTAAATAAGTAAAAAATCATACCTACTTGATAGAATAATAAAATTGTTCTTAGTACAGATGGTGCTTTTTTAGGCGCTAGTGAGAGAAGTGGCTCATTTAACGTCAGGTCCAAAACTTCCGAGGGCCATCTGTACTAAAAAACGTCATACGAGACACGTGCAAAAAGGAAATTGTAATTCGTGTCGATTTAAAATATTCCCTTCGGTCGTGTTTTAGTTTATCTCCACTTGTTTCGAACTTCATTTTTGTAGAACTCAAGTGAAGCTCGAAATGTACTTTTTTAGAATGGAAGGTACTTACGCACTAGAGCGAGAAATAGTTAATTTCTTATTCTGGGACAAAAGTTCCTCACTGGGACAAAAGTTGTATATTTTGATAGAAGAAGTTATTTTATTTTATTGAAACAAAAGTTTACACGACGTTACAGTTTACACTAATGCGTCATGAAACTAAAATTAAAAGAGATACTACAAAAATATCTATTATAGGCCCCAGTGGCAAAATGTATTATTAAAATAGATTAGATTAGATTTAGATTAAGATGCATGCAAATCTCAACCCTACAACTACCACAGCTAGCATACATAATTATGATACCTATGGAAGAGCGGTGCCCCTTAGCACAGGTAATTATTTACTTAAAAAGGGGTTACCAGTGTATTGTAAACTAGTACTTTAAGTTAACGAATAAATCATTTTTCATTTTTTTTTTTTCATTTCATTTCAAAAGTCGCTGTGTGTTTTTTTTTAGATTTTTGGAGTTTAACGCTATTTTTAACCTAACGGCAATATGTAACTATACTTGTATGGTTCAAAAACAGCGGCGAGGCTACATATCTTTAATAGTTCAGGATTTATGAATTTTAGCTATGTGATATCCGCTGTAACACCAGACAGATACGCAATTGTAGTGATCCTATAAGAGTTCAATTTTTTCCTTTTAAGGTACGGAATCCTAAAAAAGAGAAATGTATACATTTCTAAGCTGCAGGTGTTAAACAATTACAAAGAACAGTGGAAACGAACAATCGTAACGCAATTTTCTCTAGGTGTGAACTCGAAAAAGCAATTAAAAATTTAATATCAATTAAGCAACTCTGCTAAACTTGACTTTCGCAATTGCAAATATTAAAACTTGGCTCGGAATTGCTAATTTTAACATTGCTTAATTAAGCACAGATTGGAATAACATGCGCTCAACAGTCTTGGAACATTTTGAATGACTAAGCAGGGGGCTGATTCGGAACCGATCATAAAATGTACAATGAAAATATTTTATAGTACGTAATTATTTAGTTTTAGTACAATTTTATCGTTCTACTGCACTAATTTACGATGTGTAATGTTCTTCAATAGAAAGCAAAAAAAGTTTAAAGAAATTTAAACACTGGTTAATATTTCGCTCAGTGAATAAGCATTGCCATACAACGTGGCAATGCAGCCAGCATTCTGGCCACATTGGCAGCGATTTGGGAGAGATTTTTATTTGTAATTTTATTTTATTTAAAATATTGTTATTTTTAGGGTTCCGTAGCCAAAATGGCAAAAACGGAACCCTTATAGATTCGTCATGTCCGTCTGTCCGTCTGTCCGTCTGTCACAGCCGATTTACTCGGAAACTATAAATGCTACAGTAACGAAATTTGGTAAGGATATGTGTTGTATGAACCGCTACAGGATTATGATACTAAATTGTAAAAAAAAAAACATTGGGGTGGGGGCCCTCCATACATGTAACTGAGGGATATATTTTTTTTTTAGTTGTATATAAGCGTGTGGGGTATTAATAGAAAGGTGTTTGAAAATGATATGAAGCTTTATAAATCAATTTTTTATTTAAGCAAATAGTTTTCGAGATATCAGCTCTCAAAGTCTGAAAAATGTTTCCCCTTCCCCTATTTTTTAAACTACGCGATATAAAATTCTAAAAATGATATATGTTATGCACATTAATAAACTCTGTCAATGATTTTTGGTTTGATTAAATTATCTCCTATAGTTTTTGAGGTAGGTTGATTTAACTGTATTTTTTTAATAATAAATTGATAATGGTACGGAACCCTTCGCGCGCGAGTCCGACTCGCACTTGGCCGTTTTTTTATTTACTTTGGATTGGAACAACCTGTAGGTATGTTATAAATATTGCATGTCATATACCAAATAAAAAACGACCAAGATGGGCAGCAGCGCCATCATAGTGGACACATTACTGCGATCGCTCAATCAGCTTGCCCAGCGTGGCGATTATGGGCATTTACCTCCTAATGCGAATAGAACGTCCAGCAGTGTTATTCACTAAGGAAACCGCCTTGCTGTCAGCGCTGTGTCAGCGCTGCGGCAGCGTCGAGCCTAAAAATGGTATTCACTAATGTACTTTAAACGACACTAGTGCTCGGCGACGAATGCGGCGTGAGCTGGAACTACACTGCGTCGAAAGTTTGACGTTTAATGTATGAACTTCGTATTCTCTAACGAAAAACAGCGACGAACTCGCCCACAACCTCGCTCACAGCCTCGATTCCTAATGTGAAATCAAACAGCTAGGATTTTAGACAAGGCTGTCTCGACATCGAGCTCGTTGACGAACGCAGCGTCGAATGTGTGAATAAGAGAATAGCATAGCAGCAGTGGACTATCATAGGCTGATGATGTACCGTGGACGGTATACAAGCACCCCGGAGTACTACTCACAGCTCGGATTCCTCCTCCAAATGCTGGAACTCTAGGTCCTCGAATATCTTGGTCTCGTTGTCCAGGATGTCCTGTGCATTCTGCAGCTCTTCCACGGTCGCGCCGTTGTGGAGATCCTTCTGTATCCTAGGGATATACGTGGACGAATTAGTATTTTCAAGGTACTAGTTTTATTATTAGTACTTTATAGTATTAGAACAGAACAGAATAAATTTTCTTTAGATAAACCACACTTTATAGACGAGCAATAGTACATTGTGTATTAAGGCGGTAAGTAAGAATTTGTGAACGAGTATGAACTTCACACGAATTCATAATTCTTGTACCGCCCGTGGCACACGCAATGTTTTTCATCACACCTGTGAGGCAAAAAAAGTAAATAAAACAATATATTTTCACAAAACTACTCTAAAATGGTCTAAATCATTTCTCAAAATCAGGGATGACTTAAATTTATCATTTTTATAAAAGAAATCTCAGCTTGCGCGCGCCGCGCTAGTGTTTTTATAACATCTTCAAATACTACATCAGTCCTTACCCGTGCAAAAAATAAACGTATAGAAAAATATAATAAAATAATCCTAACTTACCATTCAACCTTCATAGTAGCTATGTCAACTCTCTCCTTCAACTCTTTCTGTCTCGCTTCCTGCTTCTCCTTAAGCTGCTTTATTTCTTCTTCTATCTTCTTCGCATTGTCAGCTAGCTCCATCTTCTTCTTCTGTTCTATGTTCAATATTGCAATTTCCGAGTCGTATTCACCTTTTATCAAGGCTTTTTCCATTTCAAGCTAAAAGTGTAATTAAGTTATTAAAGTATTTAATTAATGAGCTTTCTATTAGTGATCATGGACTAAGAATCAGATGCTATATTGGGGAAAAGATCATTAACTAATTAGTAACAGGTTAAAATATACTTAATTGATATACTTGTAATTCGAAAGGTATAAAGTAGTATGCTAAAAGATGTGTTAACAAAATAGTAGGTTCTATCTCTAAACCGGTCGATTTTTCATAATAACATGTTGATTGTGGATAGCAGGATTAGTGTAATATATTATAGTAACCCCCTTATTCATAAACGTCTGCTAACTTAACAAGCCGCTAAGTATTGTTTGTTCTTTTAGCTCTTATGGACATTGATAATACCGAAAGAGACAAACAATACTTAGTACAAGTTAGGAGACATTTATGAATAAGGGGGTAAATATGTACAGTGACTTACCTCTCTTAAAATATCGTCTTCTTGTGACCTAATCTCAGACATCTTACATTTCAATTCATGTATCTTAGCTACTAGCTTCTTTCTCTCTTCTTTAAGACTCTCACACTTAGCTTTCAGATCTGACATATTCACATCCAAATTACTATCAATAGAATCAGCTTCAATATCTATCTGTTTCAAACCATCTTGTATTTGTCGAATCATCTTCTCCCTCTTATTTTGTTCTAGATCTTTCTCAAATTCTTCCAACTCTGGTATATCCGCCATAAGTTCTTTTTTAACGTCGTCAAAGCTTTGATTCTTTGTCAAAGTGTTTTCATTTGCAAATACTTCATCAGATTCTGAATTGTTTGAGTTTTGTCTTTGTATATCGTCTTTTTCTGTGACTATAGTCGAGTGTCTTTGTTCTATATCGTTAGTAACATCTGCGTCATCTATCATAGGTATGTCGTCTTCGAGACTCAGTTGTTTCTCTATTCCAGCGAATTTCTCATTTTTGCTTTCTGTGTCATTAACTTTATTAGTGTTATTAGGAACATTGAAATTGGGTTTTTTTCGAGTTATCAACAGGCGGTGGTGTGGGGAAGATGAAATACTGTGGTGAGGGGAGGTTCTTGTGAGCAAAAGTAGTCTTTATTCGCGTTCGCGGGCTTTGAGAATTGGGCGATTTTGGCTTGAGGTTTCCTCTGTTATAGTAGACGTTTTCGTATGGGCTACCTGCGAATTAAATGGAATTGTAAGTAACATAATGACGATGATTTTGAGATGCATAATCGTCGGGTTAGAGGCAGAACCAAATATTTCATTGAAGTTGGTTTTGACAAATCGTATTTTATGCCAATGGCATAGAAAACTGCTAAAAGATGTTTTACCGAAATAGTTGGTTCTGCCTCTAAACTGGCGTGTTGTTGACTTAACTGAAGCGAAAACAGTATTTCGGATGCCTGTCTCTGCTTTTCATGCATTTCCCAAAGGTTAATAAAATTATGTAAGCGAGTTAAAATATATGGATGATTCCATATTATATTATTAACGTCCTTGAAAACTCTCCCTTTCAGTGGTATCATATCGTCGGGTATAATGCAATACCGCGTAACTAACAAATTCAATTCGAGTCAATTTGAGTGTCAATTGTTTGATATTTTAACTTTATCTGTTTTGGTAATTAAATTACATGGTATTTCACTATCCCCGACGATATCGAGTGAGTTATTGTGAATTCATTGTCCTAATTGAAATATTAAGTACAATTTTATAATTTGAATAGATTCTTATAACTAATAATTAGTCTAGTTAACTATCCCACGACCTGAATTTAAATTATTCAATTATGACCTATTAATTTATCAACAAACTTCAAATGCACAATTATTATTATGATTATATTAGTTTAGCTGCAATTTTAATATTGTATCACTTATTCTGCATGGAATGCAATAAAGCTTTTTTTATTTTATTTTTTTTATGTGTGTCGCCGGCATAGGAGTACAATCTTTTCGGTCACACATGCGTGTCACTGGCATAGGATTTCTACTTATCAGACAATTTCGATCGGCATAGTATAAGCACTTAGTGAAACAGTACCGGAGGCAAACGTGTTAATTAAAGGTTCGTGATTTACAAGCAGTAATATAGGGTGTCCCAAGATTATGGGACGCGAAGGGAAAGTACTCTAAAAATTGGTGATACACTGTTTTGGTAAAAAATTATCTCGCTACTAAAATCTTATTTTTAATAGCGAGCAATACTGCATTCATAGATTTTGTATGACAAGTAGCTGTTTTTAGACGTATTAACGGCAACACATCATTTTCTTGCAATTTGAATTATACATTTTAGTTATTTTATTTTCTTTTTTTATTTATTTTCTTTTTACTGAGATACCTACTCGTACTATGTTACTTTAGAAGAATGACTTATTTAGGTACTAATAAATATAAAGGGCTCTATTGACAGCATAAAGACAGGAGGTGTTTATTTTTAGGGTTCCGTAGCCAAAATGGCAAAACGGAACCCTTATAGATTCGTCATGTCCGTCTGTCCGTCTGTCCGTCTGTCACAGACGATTTACTCGGAAACTATAAATGCTACAGTAACGAAATTTGGTAAGGATATGTGTTGTATGGACCGCTACAAAATTATGATACTATATGATACTATGATACTATGAAAAAAAACCACTGGGGTGGGGGCCCTCCATACATGTAACTGAGGGATAGAAATTTTTTTTTAGTTGTATATAAGCGTGTGGGGTATTAATAGAAAGGTCTTTGAAAATGATATGAAGGTTTATAAATCTCATTTTTATTTAAGCAAACCGCTTTCGAGATATCAGCTCTCAAAGTCTGAAAAATGTGTCCCCCCCCCTCTATTTTTTAAACTACGCGATATAAAATTCTATAAAAAATATATGTTATGCACATTAATAAACTCTATCAACGATTTTTGGTTTGATTAAATTATCTCCTACAGTTTTTGAGGTAGGTTGATTTAACTGTATTTTTTTAATAATAACTTGATAATGGTACGGAACCCTTCGCGCGCGAGTCCGACTCGCACTTGGCCGGTTTTTTCATATTCGAGTGGGTTCGATTCCCGGACGAGGTAATTATTTTTTAGAAAATCTGTGAATGCAGAATTACTAACTATTAAAAATAAAATAACGTCTTACTTCAGCAAAATACCCCATCTACGATATTTAAGGTACTTTCCCAACATGCCCCATACTTTTGGGACGCCCTATACAGGGTGTAATCGATAAGTGTTTACAGGCCATAATTCCGTAAATATGAGAGATATCAGAAAACTTTTAGCTGATATCGAAAGTACGTTAACCAACAAATAAAATTGCATTAATAACTTTTTCTAAATAATAATAATAATAAATAATAATAATAATAAATATCTTGGGACATCTTACACAAATCGACCTAGTCCCACGGTAAGCTCAATTAAGGCTTGTGATGTGGGTACCAGGCGACGATATATATAATAGATAGATACATATAGATACTTAAATACATAAACAGCCATGACCAAGGAACAAACATTTGTGATAAATAAATACACAAAGAATGCCCTCGCCGGGATTCGAACCCGGAACCTCCAGCTTCGTAGGCAGGGTCACTACCAACTAGGCTACGGAGGCTGACCAAGAAGAAGATAGATGAAGATAGATGAAGTAATATTAAAAATACTATGTTAAAACGCTCCCATACATTTATTAGGACGACTTATAGCCTTAAAGAATGTCGGGTGTCGTTAGAGATAAAACTGTTAGAGATTCGTTATTTGTACGAATACTACAGTTTATGAAATAATTAATCTAACATTTAATCTTAAATGAAAAAATATTCGTATTAAACTAGTCTTTGAATGAACGGTTACCTACTAAATGTATGGAAGGGTTTGAAGTTAATATTTGGGATATTTCTGATTTTATTTCAAAAAAGTTATATGTAATTTTACTCGTTGGGTAACGCACTTTCGATATCAGTTAAAAGTTTCCTGATATCTCTCATATTTACGGAATTATGGCCTGTAAACACTTATCGATTACACCCTGTATATGTAATACATAGATACAAACAGATACTTCAAAATATAAACAGGACAACTATGACCAAGGAACAAATATTTGTGACAGTAAATAGACAAATAATTGCCCTCGCCGGGATTATTAAAGTCAGATATTTTAAAATCTATTTCCCTTTAACACTGTACTTGCCTATAGGCGAATTCCTAGAATCAATCTTCCTTATAAGCACCGGGCTGGCCAGTTCATCTTCAAACACGGGTATACCGATCTCGTCCATGCGACCTCGAGGCTCTATGGTCACTTCTGGTGTTAGTGGCTCTATGTTCTCGTAACTGGACACGTTTCTTTGGACGGGTAGGGACTGGGACATAGAGTTCTTGTTGTGACTAGTTTCGAACCTGGAATAGAATAAAAAGTTGTATGTATTTTCGTGGAAGCAAAGTACTTTTTTGGTTGTGTATTTATTTTGTTTTTTGGTGGAAAAAAATTATCAATTTATTTGTTCAAATTTGAATTCTGACATGCTGACAAGAATATATGATGCATATATAAATCACTATACATTTAAGGGTTAATATTGTTGACTTGTACTTTGTACAATATTTAAAATTAAATATTAAATATTGTACGAATGAAAATAAATATTGTACGTAGGTAACGCGTATATCCTGGAGAATTCCCAAATAAATACGAAACTAACATCAAATGCATAAATCATAGTCTCATACAGGTATTCATAATAAATACATCCGTCAGATAAAATGATCGCCATCCTTTTCCTCAGGCAGATAAAAGAAACGAACAGCTAACATTTATATAACATTCGGGTATGGTGAAACGATGGCGAGAACTCAATGCCTTCGATAGAAACTAATGGAACATGGGTCAAAACCGGGATGGACGGAGGGAGGCCTTTGCCCAGCAGTGGGACAATCTAAATAGTATAAATAAATGGTGAAACCGGCCCCTAAGGGTGGGTTGTATCTACACCAACCACACTAAACTTGACAGCTATCAGATTAGTGTCTTGCCAAACAATAAACTTTAGCGAACGATTGACAGACGGTCTGATGAAACCCACATTAACCCCCTTTTTATAAAGGTCTCCTAGCTTAGCATGCCGATATATTAGCATTGTTTGTTGCTTTTGGTCTTATACAGGGTGTTTTTTTTTAGCTTTCCGTTATTTTGAACAGGTTACTTGGGACATTAATAGAAGTGGCCGGGTACATCGGCTTCTGATAATTTCGTAAAAAAAAAAATATTTCGTTTCCATAAATAATAATTAAAAATGGCAAGTGTGAGAGTACCTTAAGAATAAGATCTCAGGTGACTGACGGCACATGTCAAAATAAGTAACATTAGGATGTCATAAAACTCATAAAGTTTGCAGTACACTTGTTCAGTCATTAAACTAATTTTTTAATAACTCAACAACAGTAAGAGTTAAGACACTAGTTTCTTAGAGAAATTGATTATTTTTGACCTAAATAAGCTTTTTTTTCATTTCACGGAAATCAATAAAAACACTTCGATCCCTTAGTCGACTCTTACGACACCCGCAGGAGGAGTTGGGGTGGTGACAAATGTATTCTTACTGCCGTCACCACACGGCAACTCCTCCTGCGGGTGTCGTAAGAGTCGACTAAGAGATTGAAGTGTTACTGACCATTTTACAAGATTGATGATGGGCAGCAGCGTCATCATAGTGGACACAACATGCAGACACTGCGATCGCCAATCCGCTTGCCCAGCGTGGCGATTATGGGCATTTACCTCCTAATGCGTCTAAACGCATAGTTAATAGGAGAGGCCTACGTCCAGCAGTGGACTAACATAGGCTGATGATGATGATAATGATGATGAATAAAAACACCGTGTAGACATATTGATAAGACGGAAAGGGACAAGTAATACTTATCGGCTTGGTAGGTTAGGAGACGTTTATTAATTAATGCGTCAGTACCTAGTCATAGTTATAGTCATAGTCATAGTCATTTATTTATAATATTCTAAATATTACATGTCAACAAGTTATTATACATTCAAAATGGTAAAAAAAAGAAAAAACCTAATTATAGTGTAAGTTTGTACATTACAATTGTGATTCGATTACATTTAAAAAAAAATGTTATACAATAATAAATTAATTAGTCAAGGTAGGTACATGTCAATAATAATTCGAAAAATTTAATTTGATGTAATTATTCCAGTATTTAAATTATAAAATGTCAGGTAGATTGAAATAATCATTCAAATCATAAAACGAGTGGTGCAGTAGCCACTTCCTTAATTTATTTAAAAATAGTGTTGTGCTACCTGCATTCTTTATCTCCGCTGGGAGCTTATTATAAACCCTAGGTCCAACCTGTGACATAATTTTGGATGACTTGGTCAGTTTTATAGGGTCAGTGCGGAGTCGGTGTTTGGAGCCATGTCTAGTGCGCGTGATCATTTTGCACGGGAACGAGTCCAGGTTTTGATTGACGTGTTTTGCAACTTCATAAATGTATTGAGAAGGTAGTGTAAAGATGTTGTTTTGTCTAAATAACTCTTGCGCTGGAGTACGAGACGGAACTAGTGAGATTATGCGTATAGCTCGCTTTTGTAAAATAAAGACACGATGCCATTCAGCAGCCGTTGCCCATAATATATATTAACATGCATAAGGTTCTCCCGAAATCTATCGAAGCGACTTCGATAGATAGCGGGAAAATAACAACTCTGACGACACCGAAAGACGGCGAAATGGCGCGATTTGCCTTAAAAAATGCGAAAGCGTCGATAGGTTTTGGGAAACCCTTAGGATCTCGAAATATATTGAATCATACTAACTTGTAATACCCCTCACTGGTTTGTACAAAATTAGGGTTGTTTAAAGCAACGCTGCGCGGCAGCGAACCATTTGTGATGATTTTGTTGTGTGGCCGCTTTTCTGTCGGAGTTATGGGTATACCTGGAAATAAATGCGATGATAAAATACTCACTTTTATTCATAAAAACTTAGGAATATCAGCTAATAAGCTTATGGTAAGAACAGCGCTGGACTGTGATTACAGACCAGCTATCAATGATATAATAAGTAAAGATATGTTACACCGGCTCTAAAATTGAAGCGCTCAGATTGTGATAATTCTAACAATCGCTCTTAGTCCTACCCAGACCACCGAGAGGTGTGTACCACTGCCGAGTTCTCGCAAATCACATGAACTGCGCCCTAAAATGTCATTTTATGTTATACAATAGTGAACACCACAAAATAAAATGCAAAAATGCCCTTAACATTACACATCATGCGCAATTAAACTGAATTATATATTTTTTTCAATTTTACTATTATTGAAAATAAATAGGACGCCATTTTGACGTTTTAGACTGACTTCGAGAAAAAGACAAGCTTATGCTGTTTAAGATCAAGAGTAACAAAGATAAAACTATGTTTATCAATAACAACCATAAGAATGCACGCGCAATTGTCAAATGCTAGTTGTCTCTTTTTTATTTATTAAATACGAGTATATCTATTTTGCCATCTCTTTTACGCATTTTGAAGTATGAAGATAGGTGTATGTCAACTGTCAATAAATCGTAGGTGTATGATGTGAAGTATTTATTTCGCTCATTTTGTTAGAGTATAACGTATCTTTACTTATATATCATTGCCAGCTATATGCTGAATTGTGGCAATTAACCATTTTCAGGCACTTAAGTTTTTTTTCATCACACTTGCTATCTAAGCGCGCCATTGCTTGCGCGCGTAGCGGGAGTAATAGAAAAGTGAAATTCCCTGGGGAGTAATAGAAATGTCAGTAAGTCATTTAATAATATTATGTCCTAAAACTTATTTTTTGGTTGGCTAGTGTGATGAAAAACATTGTATGCATCACGGTCGGTAAGCGGAATACTAACTCGAGTCATAAAAGCCCTCCGCCTAACGGCGTCGGGCTTGAAACACTCTCGTTAGTAAATTCCGTACTTACCTCCCTTGATGCACAATGTACTATTATATAAATGTTTATTTTGTTTTAAATGTGTAAATTATGTTGTCACAAATAAAAGTTTTTTTTCTTTCTAATTTGTATCGTCCCTTTCTACCAAACGCAAATATGATTTTGACAGGTAAGACGAATAATTTATTAATGGGGCATTTCTCCGAACGTTTCAACCGCCGCGCCGTGACTTCGGTGGCAACATTATTACCCGATTTCCGTGGGTATCTCATACATTTTATGGATATATTGGTAGTTGTCAACTACGTCTACCAATATATCCAAAAGTTCTTGCATCTCTCACGGGATTCGTGTGATAAGGTTACCACCGAAGTCACGGCGGTTAAAACGCTCGAAGAAATGCCCAATGGCGGTTTAACGTTCATCAGAAAGGGCATTAGTGTCTGACTAGTAATGAACAAGTGCATAATGA
>JALPQI010028500.1:0-14971 GCA_025490895.1 Thaumatotibia leucotreta | reverse complement strand
AATTTGATGAAATGATCATACTCTCTCTCATCTTTTTAGTAATTATCATAATACTTCATACCTAATGATATGAAATAAGCATAAACATGCTATGCTTGTTATTCTTAATATGTGACCATATATTAGTCAGTACAGGTTATGAACTGTGCATTCTATTTGTGTACAGTCTACTACAAAAATAGGTCTTCACCTTAAGAACTCATTAATTTGTCAATATGGTGTATAGCTTCCCACTACACCTACATGCAATATTAACATTGAAGTCAACAAAATGGTAATAACTCTTTTATTATGAAATTCTACCATTTTGCAATAAGTACACTCGTGCACATATAAGACATTGAATTCCTATTAATTGTTGTTTCTAGTATGGGAAAATACTTATTTGGATTTTAAACATACAAGTACCTATTACAAGTAGGACTTAATGTAAGGCGTGAAATATGAATGCCTGATTCAGGCATCTAATGCAAATGTTTAGTATACCTACTACAAAGTCATCACCATTATCAGCTTTGTTATACAGAGATTGATGCAATGAATACTTTGGTTAGACATTGTCATGCAACGGTACAACAGTGACATGCCTTCTTGGCTCATCAAGTCATCCGCTATCTGGTTTTAACCTTATATTTCAGATGCATGTTTTCGAACAGCTACTTAAATAAACTTAGATTATCTTGAACTTTCAAGTCTTTCACAGAAGTGTCTGAGGTATTATACTGCTACATCACTTACAATGAAATGGATAAAATGATATCAATAATATTTACTTATCTAAGATTTGGGTAAGTGCAGTTGGCATATTGACTTATGGTGTTTTTGTTTCTCATTGGAAGTTGAAAAATGATCTGTTGGAAGAATGCATAACCTACAAGGTAAATTGCTTATTTAAAATGTTTAATGATTCTAACCTATTCACTGTTATTCATCATCATCATAATGATTAAAGTTGCCAGTTACATGAGAAGTTCAGTTGAGGCCACTTCATTATTTAACAATTTAATATTCATTTCACCCTCAAGGTATAACTGATATGTATTACAATTATGCAAGACGCATCATGAACAATACATTTATGTATATGACAATTGCACACAATAAATGTGTTCAGTGCTTTATAATTTGTCCAGTTACAGAGATGCTGTGTTGGGTATGATACATTTGTGCAGTACATATCGTTTCTTTAAATACATGGGAACCTCAATAATACGAACGCTCAATGTGGCAAACCTTGATAAATGGTAATACTATTTAAATTTATATCTATTGAATCAACAAAACATATTTAAGGAATTTTTGCAATGTGCTTACCTTTTATGGAGCTGCTTGGAAGTGAACAGCCAAGTTCCATATGATTATTATCATGGGACTTATGGACTGGTGTTATTGTTATATACCATTTTATGAACTTGTGTCTCTTACAGAATATAGTTACTGAAATGTTGTGGTTTACATAGCAAATCCTGTTTCTTATAAAGTACACTACGATGATATGATGACATGCAGAGAATTCTTTTCACAGGTTTAATTATTGAATCCAGCATGTACCTATATGAATGCTCTTAGTGTACAATGTTCACTATGAAATGATGATGTTCAAGAATTCTCAGATTAAGAACTGAGTTAATTGGAAGAGGTGATTCTTGCCTTGTGGTTTAATGATAATGACTCAATCTTTTGCAGGTTTGATGAATTTTGTCTAATGAAAAATGCTTTGGTTATACAGCGTTATATGACCATTCATGATAGTAGATTCATGCTGGGCAGCAGTGTCATCATAGTGGACTGGGATAGGCTGATGATATGACATATTACAGTGTTCACTATAAAAGGAATATGTTCACAAATACTCAGATTGGTACCTGAGTTAATGAAACACGTCCATCCTAATTTATAGTTTGGTGCTGATGTTGCCCACTATTATAAATTTAAAAGTGTGTCTTTTATCGTTTTCTGAATGGCTCATTATTACATTATTGACACCTGCTATTTCTCCATAAATCGGAAGGGAGACATCTAAACTTATGAGTTACTTTAACATTGTCGTTATGGCAGTTGATTATTTGCTCCTAACTTAAGTGCTAGGTGGTGTATGAGTTCGGAGTTATGTTATCCGTTGATATTATTACGAAAGAGTCTTGCTATCATTCAAATAAGATCTCAATTCTAGTTATTCACTTGCTCCTTGGTTGAGACCTAGGCTGCCTGTGAAATCAAATGACATTGTAATTGCCCGTAAGGTTACTCCTCGATTAAGAACTTGGTGGTGTTACGGTGTATGAGATCTCGTTTATATTTTGTTGCCAACTATTGTTACTTAACTATTAATTGTGATCTGATTCTTTAGTCATATAAAACAATTGGACTGGCGTCTCCATGGCGGTCCTAGATAATACGTTTGGGCTGGCGCCTCCATGGCGGTCCTAGATAATACGTTTGGGCTGGCGCCTCCTTGGCGGTCCTAGATAATACATTTGGACTGGCGCCTCCATGGCGGTCCTAGATAATACATTTGGGCTGGCGCCTCCATGGCGGTCCTAGATAATACATTTGGGCTGGCGCCTCCATGGCGGTCCTAGATAATACGTTTGGACTGGCGCCTCCATGGCGGTCCTGGATAATACATGTGGACTGGCGCCCCAGTGGCGGTCCTGGATAATACATGTGGACTGGCGCCCCAGTGGCGGTCCTGGATAATACATGTGGACTGGCGCCCCAGTGGCGGTCCTGGATAATACATGTGGACTGGCGCCCCAGTGGCGGTCCTGGATAATACATGTGGACTGGCGCCCCAGTGGCGGGTCCTGGATAATACATGTGGACTGGCGCCCCAGTGGCGGTCCTGGATAATACATGTGGACTCGCGCCCCAGTGGCGGTCCTGGATAATACATGTGGACTGGCGCCCCAGTGGCGGTCCTGGATAATATATGTGGACTGGCGCCCCAGTGGCGGTCCTGGATAATACATGTGGGCTGGCGCCTCAGTGGCGGTCCTGGATAAAACATTTGGGCTGGCGCCGAGAGGCGGTCTATATCAAATACTGGTTTCATTGCGATCTGGCAGTTAATTCATATGTTTTATGACCTTATATCGTGTTGTTTTAACCTCATTCCTTAGCAGGGCAAGCCTGGAAACGGGCGTCTGTTTGTCTAGCTGAGTATATGTAAGGTGCACGCAGCGGGTCTTACGCATTGCTGCCGGAACGCGTCAGTTGACGAATTCACCGCACTGGCAGACTTCGCCGTAACCCAGGCTCGGGAGCGGCTATGTACGCGCTTCTGCGCGAGTCATCGGTGACTAGTACGGACACAAGCAGTCATCCCAAGGCGCTCTACGTCGCCGGATACAACTGTGAGCTTGTTCCATTACTTTATTGGCATTATAACATTCATCATTCGAGGAATGTGTACATCAGTAATTGTGTGATTATTCAAAAATCAATGATATCATGTTACTCGTAAGTCTGTCTGTACTGTGTATAATCAAACAAATTCGCAATTAGCCAGCGAACACTTGACTGATTTCATGATGTTACATTTATTTTATTAATGTCATTAATCCTTTAAAAAAATGCTACTAGATCGCGCTGTCCAAAGTGCATAATAGTCTCATACAAAATGGCGATATATTTACAAGTTCAATGTAAAAAAAAAAGAAAAAGAGTTTTCATTAATTGCACATTATGCAAGTAAATGATATCACTTTAATCTTGGAATCGCTCAATGAAAGTATTAAAATTTGTATACTGACTATACTAAAGATTTAAAAAAAAGGGTTGACCTGGTTCTTGCCACTCCACATTAGCACAATTATAATAAGCCCAGTTGATAAAAGGTACATCCTCATTTGAACATATCTTGTCTGTCTGTCCATGTTACGCTTGACACTGACGAAAAGACGAAATCGACGAATCGTTTCGTGGACGACGGAACGTCGCACATGTTATAGATTCATGGCATTCAAGACCTGTGTATGCGTTACGCTTAAAATGCATTTGTTCAATTCGCAGTGTATTGAACCTATGAGACTTCAGTCACACAATTTGGGTGCTGGGGCTGTGAAAGTTAGCGGCCTACGGTGAGCTTCTGTGAAGACCTGAAGAATTGACCTTCGGGCCGAAGGTTTGGTCAGTGAATGGCCGAACTGTAAGGAAATTAGCCCGGTACAACACTAGCGATTAGCACCGGCATGTCACTTCACTACGGCGTCGGGCGAGCTGTCAACGGACGTTACACGGATATGGCGCGTCGCGGTTACTCTATCTTAAAATTACTGTGTGATTGCCTTGTTAACCATTTAATAAATTATGTATTAGTGATGAAGCGGTGTTTTTACCCTAACAGTAGCTTATATTACAAAAATTGTAAACGAACTTAAAAAGTTCAACAATACTTAATAAATGTATAATAATTATAAACCAATGTAATATCAGTAATCATCCATGTTAATCATGCTGTAAGGGCACACGAGTATTCCAATAGCTCCGCGCTCTTACAATACATTGTATTAAATAGCAATATTACAAAAAAAAAAAAAAAAAAACCTAACCTAACCTAACCTAACCAACCAACCTAACCTAACCTAACCAACCAACTTCTAAACATAGGAAAGAGACCCAATTTGACAAAGTTTTGAAGCTAATTTGCCCCGACTTTTAGATACCACTCTTACCCCCCTAGCCCTTCTGGTTACCGAAATATTAAATTTTTTCTTTCACGACACTTAGCAGTTTTTCAAAAATTCACCAAAAATTCATTTTTTAATATTTTTCCAATTTTCTTTTACAGTAATATCAGTTTCAATTAGTTTTAAATCATTACATTCACAAATAAATTCTTCACACTTAGCTTCAGTTCAATTTTCACACATTTACACAAAAAAGTCGTACCCTCATAAAAATATCTGAGCAATCCTGTTTTTCGCCCATAACTTTAGATTTACCCGGTAGATTTTTGTTTTGTTTTCGTATTTAGATTCCTTTAATTTTTGCAAACTTTAATGTCATATAGCTTTTGTCCATATCTCCACTAGTTTTCCTGCAACATCCAAAGTTCACTTCCCTCGTAATTTTTAGTAGTTTTTCAGTTTTTTGATAATTTTGTTTAGCCGACTTTGTTCTAAAAATCTAGTTTTCAGATATAATTTAAAACTCAACTGCCCGCATTTTTAGACACTAAATTCAACTCGGTACCTCATCGGGTTCTCGAGAAATTAATTTTTTCATCACTTTTAGAAAATCAAAATTTAGAATCGCAATAACTTTTTATTTCTGCCATAGATTTCAATCGTTTTTTCTTGTAACACACGCATTTTACGTTATCTATTTGATCCATTATAGTAATTTAGGATATTAGACTTTTTTTCATACAAACAGGTATAAATACCTACCCAATTTTTAGCGCCTGCAGAAAGTGTGGCGGCAACCACTTTTGATCACTAATTTCTCTAAAAATAAACGGTAGACTTAAGTTTTTAGTGTTTATATAGTTAGAACTCGTTAATATCTTTTCTTTTGTTTCAACACTTTTCCTTAGAAACCTCTTATTTACCTTGTAATTTGGATTTTTAGATTTTTGCAAAATCACACAGTAAAAAATTTAATTCTCAGCCCCCTTAAGAGTTAAAAATCTAAAAACTCTGTAGCATATAGATTTAGTGAGTACCTACCTAGATCATTTTGGTTTGGTACAATACCTACCATAGTTTAGGAGATATCAATTTTTAAAATTTTTGTAAATCACACTATGGGCAAAATGTACCGCACACCCCCTGCATCGCCCAGAAAAGCGCGCACGGCCCCCTGTGAACCTGTCGCGGGTGCTAAACCCACCGGCGAGGAGCTGGCGATAGTCACAGAGACCGAGCAGGCCGTAGACAAAGATGGCGTCCCACCGCTTATAGACCTACAGGACGATATGCCAACCTCACATAATAAGACATTTGTGGTGCAAGCGGAAGTGCACAGGCAAGTGATTGAAGCCGGCACCTCGACTCCGCTATCAGCCATAACACTAACTGCCCCAAACGCGACACAGGCCCCGAACCCGGCGACGGAGGAGCCAATCGCTGCGGCTGGCAGTCCCAGTTCGGACATCACCGAAATGGGGCGGCTATGGATGAGCAGGGACACATCCATTAGCAGCCCCGGCTCGAAGACTCGCGCAGGAAGGCACCGCACAGAGGTGACTCGCAATCTTGACGATATTGTGACGCAACTAAAGCAAAATAGGAGCGTCACAAAAGCAAACAAAATTACCATATTAAAGGCTGTCGAAGCCATCCGCGACGCCACAATAAGGTTTACCAGCGAGATGGATGTGATTGGCGTGGAACACGCTAGCAAAACACCCGCACAAACAACTCAGGAACCGGCTTTGGACACAGATCAGTTGAAACATGACATTATCGCTGGGGTTCAACTTGAACTGTCGAAAATGCGTGCTGAAATACGAGCCGAACAGCAGGCTATAAGAGAAATGGTCATGATAAAAACCAATACCGAAATGGAATGCAGAGACACAAGTGTGCAAAGCGAAACATTTGCCACCGTTGTCGGTAAAACAAAGAGCAGGAAGCATCGGTCCGAAGCTGCGGCGGCGGCAGCGGCGGGCATGAGTCATGAGGATGACATGGCCTCGCCCGCTGTGGGCAGACCATACAGGCCCAGGGTCGTCCGACCTCAGGCGCCTCCTCAGCCGCCAACTAACTTTGCTGTCTTGCTGGAGTCTATTGACCCCAGACACGACGGCAAGGACGTGCTAAAGGAGGTCAAAGATAAGGTTAACGTAGTGGACATTGGCATAGGCATTAAAAGCATAAGGGAAACTCGGAACAAGAAAGTTTTGATTAGCTGTGAGAGTCACGAAGATAGAAAGAAGCTTAGCGCTGCCATCAAGGCGAAGACAGCTAACATAACTGTTGAAGTGCCCAAAATGCGAAACCCACAACTGCGGATTATCGGCGTCATACCGGATTTTGCAAATGCAAAAATAGCTGACGCCATAATCAAGCAAAATACCAGGCTCATAGCAGACATTCCAGAGGAGGAAAAAGTAGTGACATTTGTTAGATCTGTCAAGGGAAGAAACGACTCAATAAAAAATGTCATAGTGGAAACCAGCCCGCAGGTGTGGGCTGCCCTGAGAGAACAAAAAGTTAAAATTGGCTACCAATCGGTAATGGCTGTGGACCAATCGCCCATTATACAATGCTATAAGTGCCATGGTTTTGGACACCGTGCCACTGAATGTCGTGCTGAAATAAAATGTGCTTACTGTGCCGAAAATCACGACACACGCAGTTGCACTAAACGTGAGTCTGGACCGCGTTGCGTCAACTGCGTCAACAGTGGCAGGAACCATGAGCACTTCGCATACAGCCAATCTTGCCCTGAATGGGTCAAGTGGGATCGCATAGCGAGAACAGCAGTCCGATATTGCTAAGGGCGTCCCAAAGAACACCACAAACAGGACTAACTTAACAGCTGTTCAATGCAATCTGGGCAAGGGCTATAATGCAACCCAAGAATTAACACAATGTGCTAGAGACAACGAATACGATATAATGTTTATTTCAGAACCGTACGTTGGTAGGCAAAACATCATGAAAAACATCGAAGGATATGATCTGTACCAACACGGTGATGTGAACAACAGAACCAAAGCCTGCATTGCCATTAAAAAGAGTATTGGCAATTATATTGGGATCACACAGCACGCAACCACCAATCTTGCCACTGTGCAAATAACCTTAGGGTCTAAGAAAATGATGTTAACTTCAGCATATGTCGAACCTGGGGAAGACCCTATTAACACCCTGACTCAAATAGAGCTAATCTTAAAGTCGTACCCGAATGCAGAGCATATAATCTGCGGGGACTTTAATGGTTGGCACACCTCTTGGGGATCGGTTAGAAATAATGACAGAGGCAGAACTATCTGCGATCTTGTAATCGCCAATGATCTCGTGGTGTGCAACGTTGGCAACGAAACCACGTTTGAAACAGTAACACATGGAGAAACGAGAACCTCAATCGTGGATTTAACTCTTGCGTCCTTAGGCGTTGCAAACTATATTACTGACTGGAGTGTCAATCATGGGATCATACCCACCTCGGACCACCATGGAATTGAGTTCCAAATAAAGGTCAATCATGAGAAAACTAAAAAGAAAGTCTCTACAACAACGCATAAGTATCACACAGAAAGGGCGAATTGGGAGAACTTTACTCAGGAGCTAAAATTAAATATGGAACGATCTGAAATAAACAATACGGATATTGGGACGCTTAACGAAAATGGAATCGACTCATACATAGCAAGCCTAACTAAGATCCTCACTAAAACCTGCGATAAAGTTTTTGCTCGTAAAACACCTCATACTAAAATTCCATGGTGCACCGAGGAACTGACCAATATGAAAAGACATGTTATACATCTCCATCACCGTCTTCAGGACCTGAAAAGAGGTAAAAAAGATATAAATAACATTATACAAGAGCTGGCTGATGCGAGAACAAAATACGCCCAACAAATACGAACAACTTCCACTGAACACTTCCGAGAATTTTGCAGGAGCCAGGGAAAGGACGACGTCTGGTCTGTCACCAACCGCTTACTAAAAAGTGCACCGCAACTGCAACCGCCTGCCACCCTTAAAACGGATGATGGGTCTTACACGACGTCCATCGCTGACACTGCTGAAAAACTCGCCACGAAGTTCTTTCCCATTGACACTACTGTTAACGACACAACATATCATCAGCAAATAAGAGGAATTGTAACCAATTATATAAACACCAACGAACCCGCAATAGACAATGATGACCCGCAATTTAGCACCCACGAGATCATAGATATAATTAAGTATATGAGTCCTAAAAAGGCTCCAGGACAAGATCATCTCACGGCTGATATATGCAAGCACTTCATAGAATGCTATCCCGATAATATCACTAATTTATACAACAGATGCTTACACCTGCAATATTTTCCCACTGCTTGGAAATCCGCCTACATCAGGACAATCCCTAAACCCAACAAAATGAACTACATGGAAACATCTGCCTACAGACCTATAGGTTTAATTAATGTACTGGGAAAAGTACTCGAGAAACTGATTGCTACCCGACTCACCTATCACATGCAGATCAGCAAATCTTGCAGCAATAATCAGTTTGGGTTTAGGGAACAGCGATCCACCAATGATGCGCTGTGCAACGCTGTAAATAAAATAAAGCAATGTAAAGAGAAAGGTCGTCTAACAGTTGCCATATCTTTAGACATTGCGGGGGCGTTCGATAATGCCTGGTGGCCTGCATTATTAAAAAGGCTATCAGACATAAACTGCCCCAACAATCTTCTGAACATTATTTACAGTTACCTAAAAGACCGCACTATTACACTCAACTACTCAGATGCAATCGTCACTAAAGCACAGACCAGAGGGTGTGTCCAGGGCTCGGTCCTCGGGCCCATTTTTTGGAACATCATAATGGACACCCTACTAGAACAGGACATTGGTGATCATAACTACATCCAAGCATATGCTGATGACGTTCTTCTGATATGCTCCGGGAAGGACATATCAGAATTGGAAACCCATACAAATAAATTATTAAACTTAACCTATCAATGGGGCCAAAACAATAAACTGGAGTTTGGCCCATTAAAAACTAAAATGATTGCCCACACACCCAAGGCCAAGGCTGCGAAAATCTACATGAACAACGTACCTATCCCGTTTGACACACATTTCAAGCTTCTGGGAGTCATCATCGATCAGCACCTCAATTTTATCAGGCATACCGAATATATAATTAATAAGGCGCAACGTATATATAAAAGGTTGTGCATATTCGTAAAACCAACGTGGGGTGTGCATGCCGCCAATATAAACACAATATACAGGCAAGTGATCGAACCGATAATCACGTATGCAGCGGAAATATGGTGGCATGCCACCAAATATAAGAAAGTTAACAACTCACTGCTCAGCCTTCAACGTGCGTTTGCTGTAAAAATATTACATGGGTTTAGAACCCTGCCCACAATATCCTCGATTGCGCTAGCGGGACTTACACCACTCCCTGAGAAAGTAAAGCTAGTAGCGTCTATCGAGAGCGTAAAACGCACATTGACCACAGACTACTTACCTCACGATGTCACATACGACAAAAGAGTGCCGGTCGACGAGCTCTTACATCCAGCTCGCCGACCACACATTGCAATTGGCGACATAAACAATAATAACGAGCTGGAGCCCTACTACTCCGCCGACATGCACCGCATCTATACAGATGGCAGCAAGCACGATGGAGTAGTGGGTGCTGCAGTCGTAATTCATTATCCTGACGGTCGTAGCATGAACAAGAAGTTCAAACTGCATAACAGCTGCACAGTGTTCCAGGCTGAGTGTCTGGCAATAAAGGAAGCGTGTCACCTTTGCCAGACACTCCGTCTGGAAAAGGCAACGATATTCTCGGATTCAAAGGCCGCACTTTTGGAGCTAGCCAACCGAAACAGCACGAACGCCATGATCAGTGAAGCACACAAAAACGTCGTGAGAATACGTGAGCAGGGACGCACAGTCGACTTCTGCTGGATAAAAGCACATGTCGGCCTTCTGGGCAACGAGGAGGCTGACATAGCGGCGAAGTCGGCTGCGTCTTTACATAAACCTCCGGACTACATTAAATTCCCGCTAACATATCATAAAAACAAACAGTATGCCGAAATACTAAAAACACAGGAACACATATACACAACAAGTACTACAGGGACACATACCAAACAATGGCTTCCCTCAATAGATAACATTCAAAATTTTAGGAAACACTTTGAATTTACCTTTCAAATGACGCAAATCATTACAGGCCACGGGTTTCATAAGACTTATTTACACCGACACCACATAACAGATACAAATGCATGCCCATGTGACGACGATACGCCGCAGACCATCAAACATTTACTACAACAATGCCCTAAGTACTCAACACAACGGTTGGATCACGAAGTAACATGCAGAATATATAACATAGACCCGTATAACATTGAGGAATTAATACAGAAGGAGGAGACTAAAAAGTCATTCGTTAAGTATACCACCAACATAGTTAACAGCCTAAAGAAGTTCAATAAAACATAATTAAAGGAAACATAATAAAAGTCGAAACAAAACAGTAATAACTAATAAATGAATAAATAATGCAACAGCAACACAATCTAATTGTCATAGACAAAGGTTGCCCGTATCACATGCGGGAACCTACACATAGTATAACGTCCAGTGGTCGCCCGTATCATTAGCGGGGGCTACTGGTACTACTTACAGTTTAAAATAAAAAAAAAAAAAAAAAAAAAAACCTAACCTAACCTAACCTAACCTAACCTAACCTAACCTAACTCAGACCTAACCTAACTCAGACCTAACCTAACTCAGACCTAACCTAACTCAGACCTAACCTAACTCAGACCTAACCTAACTCAGACCTAACCTAACTCAGACCTAACCTAACTCAGACCTAACCTAACTCAGACCTAACCTAACTCAGACCTAACCTAACTCAGACCTAACCTAACTCAGACCTAACCTAACTCAGACCTAACCTAACTCAGACCTAACCTAACTCAGACCTAACCTAACTCAGACCTAACCTAACTCAGACCTAACCTAACTCAGACCTAACCTAACTCAGACCTAACCTAACTCAGACCTAACCTAACTCAGACCTAACCTAACTCAGACCTAACCTAACTCAGACCTAACCTAACTCAGACCTAACCTAACTCAGACCTAACCTAACTCAGACCTAACCTAACTCAGACCTAACCTAACTCAGACCTAACCTAACTCAGACCTAACCTAACTCAGACCTAACCTAACTCAGACCTAACCTAACTCAGACCTAACCTAACTCAGACCTAACCTAACTCAGACCTAACCTAACTCAGACCTAACCTAACTCAGACCTAACCTAACTCAGACCTAACCTAACTCAGACCTAACCTAACTCAGACCTAACCTAACTCAGACCTAACCTAACTCAGACCTAACCTAACTCAGACCTAACCTAACTCAGACCTAACCTAACTCAGACCTAACCTAACTCAGACCTAACCTAACTCAGACCTAACCTAACTCAGACCTAACCTAACTCAGACCTAACCTAACTCAGACCTAACCTAACTCAGACCTAACCTAACTCAGACCTAACCTAACTCAGACCTAACCTAACTCAGACCTAACCTAACTCAGACCTAACCTAACTCAGACCTAACCTAACTCAGACCTAACCTAACTCAGACCTAACCTAACTCAGACCTAACCTAACTCAGACCTAACCTAACTCAGACCTAACCTAACTCAGACCTAACCTAACTCAGACCTAACCTAACTCAGACCTAACCTAACTCAGACCTAACCTAACTCAGACCTAACCTAACTCAGACCTAACCTAACTCAGACCTAACCTAACTCAGACCTAACCTAACTCAGACCTAACCTAACTCAGACCTAACCTAACTCAGACCTAACCTAACTCAGACCTAACCTAACTCAGACCTAACCTAACTCAGACCTAACCTAACTCAGACCTAACCTAACTCAGACCTAACCTAACTCAGACCTAACCTAACTCAGACCTAACCTAACTCAGACCTAACCTAACTCAGACCTAACCTAACTCAGACCTAACCTAACTCAGACCTAACCTAACTCCGATCCTTACCTAACCAGTGTAACCGCCAAATGGTTTTGTCTTTTGTGGCAAAATCTTAACAGCACGATGCAGAAATTGTATATTTAGTGTATAGCACCATCTACCGGTCAATTCGTTCATTTCCGTTTTGATTCGTTTGTGACAATGTTGTGTTTTAGATAATGTTTTCGTCCCGTTTTTTTTTTTATCGACACGGACAAAAATAATTTTCGTAAAAAAAAAAAAAAAAAAAAAAAAAAAAAAAAAAAAAAAAAAAAAAAAAAAAAAAAAAAAAAAAAAAAAAAAAACAGTATTACTTATAACATATATTACGGCGCTTACCAATGTTCGTGAATGTTTGCTGCGCGGCGAGTCGCCGCCACCGCTGCCGTCGCACGCTCAACACTTAGCCAACCTAACTCCGAGCCTCAGTTTTTGTGATTTCCTTTTCAGTACAGATGCGTCGAAAGTTTCGGAGTGCTATATGTACTTATAATAATTAATAAAGCTCGAAACGAGTGGAGACGATTGTACTTAGTTTAATATTGCAGCGGAACGACTTAAAGTATTTTAAGTGCTTGCATAATTTTCTATCATTATACTAACGACACCTGCATCTTCCTATTTGAAATATTTAGTTTTTGCCATTCATCGTGGGATGGCGCGAGAGACAGTAGGTATATTTTTCAACTAATTAAGATTTTGAGTTGTTTTACTTCAACTCAAAATCTTGATTAGTTATAATATCCCTACTCCTTACTAGGTGGCAGTAGTAGTACATATAAATGGATACCATGGGATAATAAGTAGCTCAAACAAATTAATACAAAATAATTCTTTACCCTCCAACGCATCCGGGTGCGTTGGAGGGTAAACCGTCTTGGAAATCAAACGAGAACCACCCATACTGCTTTCTACACGTCCCTTTTCATCTTCATCCTATATTAACATATCATACAATAAGTACATTGGACCAGTGCCACGCTGATTTCTATAGTTCTCACATGCTCCCTATATGAGAACTTCAAAAAAATAATGTTGTGGGGGTAAGGCATACTGGTTATGCTACAGTTTATCTTTCGATCAAGTTTGGCGCTAGGGCGAAAGTGCCTTCAGGGTCGTGGTGACAATGTTCGCGATCCCGCGGCTTCGCCACTACGGCATAGGGGTTGGCAGCATTCCAGAGGTGTAGTGGATGGGCTAGTATTTCATGGGCTAGAGAGCCCCACATAACCAACGCGTAATATTTGGCTTGACCCCCGGGGGCCTTGTGTTACGCAATTGTATGCAATTCAACGCATTCTTTAGGGTAAAAAAAAATATAAATAAAAAGTTGGGTCTTGATTCTTTAAATATTATAGGCATTGGGCGTGCTAAGGCTACAATGTTTAAAATTGTTCAATCTTGCGAGCTGTATATCTCCTTGATAGTAAATGGGATAATTCTTTGAATACTGCGTAATGAAATATCGACTTTTATATCGATATTCATACAAAAAAATACCAAAATTTAATCCTAAAACCTAGCTTGAATATCGTTCAAAAGTAAAAAGTGCACTTTTTAGATTACTTTTACATTCTCAATGCGAAGTTATTCACAAAACATATCAGAATTGGTTGAATAAACACGTGGGCTTTTCAACTTTAAAAATATAATAAGTAATTTGGTAGCTGGAAAAGAAGTAGATCTACTAGGGAAAGTTATTTGTCACTACCACAGTTTGATGCTGCAATAAAACGTAAAGTTCAACATTTAAATCATATTTGCAGATATACTTTATTACTACTCATTTGTGGAAGAATGGAGTGTGCGGCTTGTGAATATGTATTCTGATTTATCCATATATGTTTTGTATTGACTGTTTGTTTCCCAAAGGATTGAATAAATAAGGTTTAAATATAAAGTAAAAAAAATCTAGTATACTTACACAAATTGATATAGTTCCGTTAAGCTCAGTTATCAAAAGCGACGATAGACATATAGATACTTTGATAGACTGACAGCTTGGACCCCTTGGGCCTACGACCCTCGAGTTCGCGTACACCATCTGTACTAAAAAAGTTTTAAAGGTTTGGGCAGGAAATCGTTAGTATATGTAACCAAATTATGATTTTTTACTTTTTAGTGCTGGCGTATTTTTGTAGGCATTTTTTTACTTGTTATTGATTTATACCAATATCAAGAACTTCACGTAACAGCCATAATTCGTCCGTCTTACCAGTGTGTACGCTTTATTACCCTTAGACAAGACCGTACCACTAGCGAC